>JAIOKQ010000052.1:0-2500 GCA_020654165.1 Oryctes rhinoceros
TTATTCAGGACTTCAAGATCAGGATACATTGATAGATCGTGTTCTCGCGGTCGGCTAAAGAATTTCGTATTGGAAGACTGCCGGGTTGCACTGGCAAAGAGAACTAGGGTCGCCTAGCCGAACTGTCGGCCACCCCCCAGAGGAACGACCTCCTCCGTTAGATTAGATTTTTAAAGAACTCTTCTTTTGATTTGCCGCATTGTTCTTCATTTATGTCGCTGCCAGCTGTGGCGTTCGAATCGATACTGTAGTCGATCTAATCGAATTTCGTAACGTCCAATTCAATGTTATGTTATATACAAATACCTCATTTACGTAAAGGTATACTTCTTCGATAATGCAATAAAGTGAAATCTAGTATTATATTGAGGTAGGCAATTTCCGTAACAATATAATAGGAAAAAGAAGAAGAGAGAAGAAGAAAAAAAAAAAAACAACAAAAAAAAACAAAAAAACAAGGAAAATAATCATTTATTATTGCCATTATTATCATCCGAATTGTATATATTATACAAAAACCTGTAATACCAAGTCCGAAGTCCGAATTGTATTTATTAATTTATTAAGACAAAAAAAAAAAAAAAGAAGGAAGAGGAGAAAATTTTCGAAGTTAAGTCGCGCTTTCCTTTTTCTTATTTCTTCTTGTCCTTTTCCTTTTTTTTTTGTTTTCTTCTTCTTCTTCTTCTTCGTCTTCTCACTTCTTACTGTTATTATTTAGTATTATTTTCGTTTTCTATTAACTAGATATATTTCG
The DNA here is from genome assembly GCA_020654165.1 of Oryctes rhinoceros. Classification (NCBI taxonomy): domain Eukaryota; kingdom Metazoa; phylum Arthropoda; class Insecta; order Coleoptera; family Scarabaeidae; genus Oryctes; species Oryctes rhinoceros. Next base: position 755 of record JAIOKQ010000052.1, read on the forward strand.
TGACACCCTTCCCCTTACAATCCGTAACGGAGAATGAGTGCTTATCAATGCGAAACTGGTCCGGTTGGCGCATGGCAGGCATGGTTGGCTCGGACGCCCGTAACCCGAAGGAAAACAAAAGAAAAAGAAAAAAAGAAAAAAGAAAAAAAAAAAGATAAGGAGAAGGAAAAGAAAGAAAGGAAAAAAAAAATGAAGAGGAGTCTGAGTTAGTTATCCTAGACATCCATCGTAACTAAGCACGGTCCATACATGAAACTGGATTGGTTCCTAGCAAGCTACACAAAGCGAAAGGCCTTCCTTCATGGCGAACATTTACACATCGCGCCGGAGAGAAGTTCTCGAATCACCTTACTCGAAATTATATAAAATCATCCCGAGAATTGTCCGAACCGCAGAGGAGGTTGCGAGCGAGGTCCGATCGTACGGAAATTTAACAACGGTAATTCGCTCAGGATAGCGATAGGGTGACCGCCAATAGGGCGCGTAACGAATACGCTTCGGAGGGAAAGGTTCGCTATTTAAACGTGATCACAACGGCACCGGCGACGTACGACGGGCACCGCAGACGCACGACGTCGACCGGGGACGCACGACGGACACCGGGTACGCACGACCGGCACAGGGGACGCACGACGGACACCGGGGACGCACGACCGGCACAGGGGACGCACGACGTCGACCGGGGACGCACGACGGACACCGGGGACGCACGACGGACGCCGGGGACGCACGACGGGCAACGGGTACGTACGGTGGGCGTCGGGGACGCACGACCGCCACCGGCGACGCACGACCGCCGCCGGCGACGCACGACCGGCGCCGGGGACGCACGACGGACGCCGGGGACGCACGACGGACGCCGGTGACGCACGACGGGCCCCCGGGACGCACGACGGACGCCGTGGACGCACTGCACGACCCGGAGACGTCCGACGGGCTCCGGAGGCGTCCGACCGCCGACCGGTACGGCGAATATCGGTTGGGTGATCGTTTGGGTGGCGTCGATGGATGGGGGTCGTAATCTGCGTTAGTCGGCGCATGCGCACCGGTATGCGACCCTGCGTCGGTTCTAAATTGGCGAATGGAAGATTACTAACCCGCTATCCGTGGAGGTTACCGCACCGGATCTTCGTGGTGTTGTCGACGTAGTGTAGTAATCGTCGTGTACGGCTGTTGGACTGTGAGCAACAAAGTATAACGTAGACGCTTGCCGTGCCGTTATCCGGTACGCCGGTAGATCGTGCGAGCGTTGCGCGCGCCGAGATACCGGGCGTGACGTACCGTGCCCGGTCGTTCGTCTAGGGGGCCGGCACGAACGCTGGTACGCCGCGTTCCCGCTATGTTGTGGTAGGATCGGTTGTCGGAATGCGAGCCGTACACGCAAGTATTCTGTACGTTATGTACGATGCGAGCGCGACGGCGGCGCGTTACCGTTTCCCGATCCTACGAACGTTCTCGGCGGCGGGGCCGTAGTCGTCTCTCTAGTACGTACTCTCTTAATGCTGCACGACGTGCCCGACGGATGTGCACGTGTGTGTATCATCGTGATAAGAAGAGTGCGCGAGAGTTAGCTATAGCCGCGTTATAAGTAGAGGAGTAGGTCAAGTCTATAGTGTGTCGACGGTGTGTGGCATATCCTACCTTACGTTGGTCGTTTTGTTCTTGTAGTGTAGGCTATTGTTATATACCCGTCGTGCGCGCACAGCGTGCCCGCGGGCTACTAGGAAATTACGAATGTTCCTGTGC
>JAIOKQ010000052.1:12500-17500 GCA_020654165.1 Oryctes rhinoceros
GTAAAGAGGACCTGCAACTGCACGTTAAGACATCGTTGTCAAATATAAAATTTCCCCTGCTCACTAGAGCACACTTTCCGACGTGTGTTTTTTTTTTTTTTTTTTTTTTTATGTACCCCGTTCGTAACGGTGTAAGGGCGGAAAAATAGACGTCGAACATTCGTATGGCGACGTAATCGACATTATATGACATTATAACGGCACAAGGAGCAACCGCGGCGACCGAAGACGGCAAAATCTACAGGGCCAACGGCTACGATCGGTACGTCCGGATGCGCGGTTGTATCCCGTACGTTATCTTGATTTCTTTTCTTTTTCTTCTTTTTTTTTTGTTTTGTTTTGTTTGTTTGTTTTTTTTTTTTTTTTTTTTCTCTTTTTTTTATAACAAGTTCGTATTTATGGTATTCATCGTATCTACGTTATCGTTGATTTTATTTATTATTAAACGGCGAGATTTTCACGAGAACGTCTTTCGCGGTAGCCGTTTTCGTGGAAAAGAGATCTTCGGCTCGGTCAGGATCGATCCCCCGCGTGTTAATCGATCGATAAGCGCCCTTTTCGGGCCTTATCCTTCTCTTAAAAGACCCTTACGCCGGGCGGCGCACACCTCGCGCCATCTGTGGGCGGTTTGACCGATGTAATATTTCGAGTAGCCGATACATTTCGCCGCGTCGAATGGGTAAAGGGGATTTCTAATTTGTTATAGGACGATCGTTTGACGTTCGATGCTGGAGCGAATGGAAATCTTCGTATTCCAAATTTCGACGTAGTTTCGGATCGATTCGTTGCGAAATTTGAGGTGAGTACAATAAAGATTTGTACTGCAAATTTTGATTGTTCGTTGTTATTGATCACCGCGGGCACCTACAGGTACACGTCCGAAATCCGGTCTATACGGTCGTGGATAGATATTCAACGTTAAGATCCTCATGGGCGTCCCCGGTTAGGCATTCGTTCGGCGATGCATTCTCGTATTCCCGGTATATTGACAGGCAAGTACTAGGTTTATTTTGATGTATTTTGGTAGGACAACTTACGGTCGGTTATGGTTAGAAATGGAAACGGTATCCAGGAAAGGTAGGCAATCGTTTTCGTTTTCTTTTTCTCTTTTTCGACGGTGAATTTTAAATTAGAGCCGAAGTTATTCAGTATATTTAGTAATGTCGGTGTGTTTTCTAGTTCATCACGAGGCAACGAACCAGGCGAGATCATCAACATCGATATCCATAGGGGAAAACGGCATTGTAGGGTACCTGAGCCGCTATTATTTTGATTACCGTCCCCATAAAAACATCGGTCACGAACGGAGACGGGGAATATGTCGCCATAAAGAATGTAAACATAATATTGAAATACCCGCTTAGGCAAATTCTATGAATTTGTTTTTAGGAATCGGAGTATCGGACTCGATCGTACCGAAATTCTGTTCTACGATGTCTACGAACGGATTGACCGGGATGTTAGCGAGATGGCCGACAACATCAAAACGGACCAAAACACGTGACAGTCAGGTAGAGCGGGATCATTTATCGTATCTATAATGGAAAGACGATCCTGGACGCTAAATGAATTGCATTCGACAAACGATACATTTAAAAATGTTACAAAATATTTGAGCGACTGTACGCTTAGCTGACGATTAGCCTGACGGGGTTGTTTTCCCCGTGCACCCATGTGGAAATTCCATATATATTCCGTATATTCGCAGGGGTTGTTTGTAAGTTGGCTCTGTAATGTAGTACGGTTGATTCACTGATCTTTAATCTAAAAATCTTTACGTTCGTTTTCCTTTGGTATGAATATGTCGGATCGGTGTTGAGCACCTTGTAGTAAATAGTAGAATCGGATTGTAATTCTAACATTTTTTTTTTTTTTTTTTTTTTTTGTTGTTGTTAAGGTTAGTTGTAGGGTACACGATCTCGGACCTACGACGGTCGACCTTTTATTCAGGACTTCAAGATCAGGATACATTGATAGATCGTGTTCTCGCGGTCGGCTAAAGAATTTCGTATTGGAAGACTGCCGGGTTGCACTGGCAAAGAGAACTAGGGTCGCCTAGCCGAACTGTCGGCCACCCCCCAGAGGAACGACCTCCTCCGTTAGATTAGATTTTTAAAGAACTCTTCTTTTGATTTGCCGCATTGTTCTTCATTTATGTCGCTGCCAGCTGTGGCGTTCGAATCGATACTGTAGTCGATCTAATCGAATTTCGTAACGTCCAATTCAATGTTATGTTATATACAAATACCTCATTTACGTAAAGGTATACTTCTTCGATAATGCAATAAAGTGAAATCTAGTATTATATTGAGGTAGGCAATTTCCGTAACAATATAATAGGAAAAAGAAGAAGAGAGAAGAAGAAAAAAAAAAAACAACAAAAAAAAAAAACAAAAAAACAAGGAAAATAATCATTTATTATTGCCATTATTATCATCCGAATTGTATATATTATACAAAAACCTGTAATACCAAGTCCGAAGTCCGAATTGTATTTATTAATTTATTAAGACAAAAAAAAAAAAAGAAGGAAGAGGAGAAAATTTTCGAAGTTAAGTCGCGCTTTCCTTTTTCTTATTTCTTCTTGTCCTTTTCCTTTTTTTTTTGTTTTCTTCTTCTTCTTCTTCTTCGTCTTCTCACTTCTTACTGTTATTATTTAGTATTATTTTCGTTTTCTATTAACTAGATATATTTCGTGACACCCTTCCCCTTACAATCCGTAACGGAGAATGAGTGCTTATCAATGCGAAACTGGTCCGGTTGGCGCATGGCAGGCATGGTTGGCTCGGACGCCCGTAACCCGAAGGAAAACAAAAGAAAAAGAAAAAAGAAAAAAGAAAAAAAAAAAGATAAGGAGAAGGAAAAGAAAGAAAGGAAAAAAAAAATGAAGAGGAGTCTGAGTTAGTTATCCTAGACATCCATCGTAACTAAGCACGGTCCATACATGAAACTGGATTGGTTCCTAGCAAGCTACACAAAGCGAAAGGCCTTCCTTCATGGCGAACATTTACACATCGCGCCGGAGAGAAGTTCTCGAATCACCTTACTCGAAATTATATAAAATCATCCCGAGAATTGTCCGAACCGCAGAGGAGGTTGCGAGCGAGGTCCGATCGTACGGAAATTTAACAACGGTAATTCGCTCAGGATAGCGATAGGGTGACCGCCAATAGGGCGCGTAACGAATACGCTTCGGAGGGAAAGGTTCGCTATTTAAACGTGATCACAACGGCACCGGCGACGTACGACGGGCACCGCAGACGCACGACGTCGACCGGGGACGCACGACGGACACCGGGTACGCACGACCGGCACAGGGGACGCACGACGGACACCGGGGACGCACGACCGGCACAGGGGACGCACGACGTCGACCGGGGACGCACGACGGACACCGGGGACGCACGACGGACGCCGGGGACGCACGACGGGCAACGGGTACGTACGGTGGGCGTCGGGGACGCACGACCGCCACCGGCGACGCACGACCGCCGCCGGCGACGCACGACCGGCGCCGGGGACGCACGACGGACGCCGGGGACGCACGACGGACGCCGGTGACGCACGACGGGCCCCCGGGACGCACGACGGACGCCGTGGACGCACTGCACGACCCGGAGACGTCCGACGGGCTCCGGAGGCGTCCGACCGCCGACCGGTACGGCGAATATCGGTTGGGTGATCGTTTGGGTGGCGTCGATGGATGGGGGTCGTAATCTGCGTTAGTCGGCGCATGCGCACCGGTATGCGACCCTGCGTCGGTTCTAAATTGGCGAATGGAAGATTACTAACCCGCTATCCGTGGAGGTTACCGCACCGGATCTTCGTGGTGTTGTCGACGTAGTGTAGTAATCGTCGTGTACGGCTGTTGGACTGTGAGCAACAAAGTATAACGTAGACGCTTGCCGTGCCGTTATCCGGTACGCCGGTAGATCGTGCGAGCGTTGCGCGCGCCGAGATACCGGGCGTGACGTACCGTGCCCGGTCGTTCGTCTAGGGGGCCGGCACGAACGCTGGTACGCCGCGTTCCCGCTATGTTGTGGTAGGATCGGTTGTCGGAATGCGAGCCGTACACGCAAGTATTCTGTACGTTATGTACGATGCGAGCGCGACGGCGGCGCGTTACCGTTTCCCGATCCTACGAACGTTCTCGGCGGCGGGGCCGTAGTCGTCTCTCTAGTACGTACTCTCTTAATGCTGCACGACGTGCCCGACGGATGTGCACGTGTGTGTATCATCGTGATAAGAAGAGTGCGCGAGAGTTAGCTATAGCCGCGTTATAAGTAGAGGAGTAGGTCAAGTCTATAGTGTGTCGACGGTGTGTGGCATATCCTACCTTACGTTGGTCGTTTTGTTCTTGTAGTGTAGGCTATTGTTATATACCCGTCGTGCGCGCACAGCGTGCCCGCGGGCTACTAGGAAATTACGAATGTTCCTGTGCTCACTATGCGGCGCGACCGTTATATTGCGGTATATAGAGACGCACAACGCCGTGTGTACCTCGAGAATGGGTAGTATTACCTTTACGGAATGCTACCCGCTCGTTCGACCGTGCGACGGCTCTCCTCGTACCGAGCGAGAATCTTTTAGGATGCTCTCGTCCGTTACTCTCTCGTAATGTTGCAGCCGCCGTCTGCATCGCAAGACGATTTCGATCTAGCGACGGGTGCCGAGAGTATGTTCGAAGCTCTGAATATATGTTTAAGGAATAGTGTTTCCTTCTACTGCGCGCGATAATGCACGTAGTAACGACGGTGGTTCGCCGCCGCCCGTAGGTTTAAAACCGCGGGAGGAGGGCCGATCGTCGTTCGTCGTGAAGAATATCGTTTCGGTCGACGATGGCGGTTAGTAGTACGCCGTCGACTGTATTTACGCACGCACGCACGCACGCACGTACGCTGCCGCTGCCGCTGCCGCTGCCGCTGCCGCTGCCGCTGCCGCTGCTGCTGCCGCTGCTGCCGCTGCTGCCGCTGCTGCCGCTGCTGCCGCTGCTGCTGCTG
>JAIOKQ010000052.1:22500-27773 GCA_020654165.1 Oryctes rhinoceros
AAAGAATGAAGCCACTGGGAATATTACATATGTATATTGTAGAAAACACAAATTTGACGAACGTTGTAAATTACTAAATATGCAGTTTAAATACTTTTAAGAAATAATTTTGTGCCAAATTTATGAAGTTACTCGTATTTATAGAATATGCGACTTGTTTCATATATCGCAGTGCCTAGCGAGCTTTGTTAGCAGTCTCATGGTACCGGGTTCGAAGCTCGGGCTTGTGTCTCTCAGAGTAATTTTTCGTAGCTTTTCATACACTAAATTTGGCAAATGCTAAGGCTAAACATCTTAAGACGCTCTACGCTCGTGGTGTAATGACAACACATGGACCGGCCGATACCCTCCGAAATTGCGAAAGCTGTATGGAGGACATAAAAGAGCATAAATTATTATTATTTTTATATTTTTATATGTGCTTAGCGCTATTACAAAAGCTTTGTAAAAATTATTTTTAAAAGCTAGATAAATAAGTATTTTTTAGCATCTATTTTAAAAACAAATCTAAAAAATTGTATAAGTTAATGAAACCAAATTGAGTGTTTATAAAACTTTAAATGAATCGGTAAAATGAGAAAGCAATCCAAATGCTATACCAAAAATTATATTCAACTGCAATTAAACAGCCTACAATTTTATATAGTTGATTTTGAATCCTTTAAAATCTTCATTCTTCATATTCAACGAAATATATCGGGCGCAGTATAGAACAATACGAGTATAATAAAGTCGTTAATATATAAGTGTAGCATATTTTATGAAGTAATTTTTCTAGCTCTGTCACTATTATACGAAGGCCAATCTGATATTATTGAGAATGAAGAAAAAAACAGTTAATATATCTTAGAATTTAATTTCAAATAATAGATCCAACAGTTCTCTCCTCCCACTTCCTAAAGGCGGTTAACTAATCTCCTTTTGGAATGCTTGGATAAATGTAAGTAAAAGCATCATTTTCTTCTCTTTTCTCGAAAATGTGTTTCTAAACCCATAAGACAGTTGAAAATATCCTACTACTTTTATATATTCTAGTCCAATATTAATTTTTATTTTTTCCGAGGATATTTTTAAATTGAAATGGTAAGAAGTAGGCTTATTATTCTTTTTAGGCAAAAATCTCACGGTCGACATATTGTTACGACAGCTGATTGTCGTGTATTATTCTGAGTGCGTTTTTATTTAATTTTTCTCCTTAAATTTGCGTTGTAATAATAAAGAAGTTCTTTCTGAGAACTAATCGGCTGATACATTCTCCATGTAAAATATTTTCGCTGAGTTTTTGGTGGATGTGGAAGAATTTCGGTGAGAAAGCGAGCGTATCTGAGCTTAGGACCTCTATCTTTGATACAGGAACAGAACATATTGAATATATTGAATATAAGAAACTTCGAACTGATAACCTCAAAATGAAAATTACTGCTATTGCCGCAAAGAATAGAAAGTGAGAAAGAGATAATAGGTTGGTGTTTTAATACATTACCATCATTATACATATTATAATCTTATCTTATTTTTAGGAATGGTGTAGTTTACTATTTATCGTACCATAAAAGAATGCAAGGAGGAGGGACAGCTTACGCCGCCTAAGCAAACTTCTGAAGATATTCTTTGATTTCTAATTTCGATGAAACTGTCAATAATTCTAGAAGGCAATTAATTCATAGATGTTTTTTAAAAGTGAACAGCCTATATTGCTTAAAGTGCTGGTACATGAAGAGGGATCAAAAAAGTGCTTTGATAGAACGTGATGATATAATTAGGTAGAGAAGAGGACAATAAAAGATCATCGTCGTCAAAGTCGTCCAATTTATTCCTTAGACGAAACATGGCTAAGCGAAGGTCATACGGAACAATAGTTTGGATAGATGGTAATATGAAAAGTCGACTAGAAGCTTATGTAATGCTGCAAGAAAACGAAGATGTACATATGATCTAAGGCTGGTTTTGTGGAGAATGGCTTATTGCCTATCAAAAGTTAAAAAAAGGACCGCCGATTATCATGAAGAAATGAATGCGGAGGTGCTAACAGATAATGCTGTTATTATCGTCTTTATAGACCCATACATGATTTCCTTTATGGGTAGGCGAAAAACGGAATATATGCTTTCCTTTCCTGTCCTGATTTCATACAAAAGATGGTGGATGCTATTTTTCAAAGAAAGTTTCATGGCAAATTCTCAGGCGATATGCTTTTGAAAATCAGAAAGGAAAGGCGGCACAAAATGATTGGCCTTTTTTAAATGCAAGTAATCGTGTATGATTGTTTTAACAACTTAGGATCCAAATCCAATCTTGTGTTAATCTCGTCATTTATTTTTCTTAACAGCAATAATATTTCGTTTGGTGACGGCCGTACATTCCGCTTCCTTTTTGATACTAAACAGAACTTCTTTCTGCTTCAACATCTGCATACCATCAGTAAATTATAATTCAGAAGACGCTTCTTCATTGAGGCTCGAGCCTAAACTTTTGCTTGTATCCATAAGCTCTTAAACTTTTTTGAGATCATGATGAATCATGATTAGAAAATGCTTTGTAGTAAACTCCACTTTTTCATTAATGTTTGCCCTTAAAAAAAATAAAACTTCGGTTCTAACAAGCGCACATATAACAATTAAAGACCAACAATTAAACGAGTTGTTTTTATGGTTCATTGATTTTCTTTATTCCCGATAATATTAGCAGAATGCACGAATTATACACCTTCTAGATATAACATAATTTTGATGTTTTTTCATTAAACATCTTGTATATTGCAAAATAATTTTGAGTATACATATAGCGTTTCGGAAGTAATCTGAAAGAAAATTAGGATCCCTTATGGTGTTCCTGCAACATGTTTATAGCAATCCAAGATCTAAGTAAAATTGACGTGCAGTTGGTGTAATAACGTATAATACATCTGATTTTGAATTTTTCGTTACACTCATCACCTTTTATTTAAATGGGATATACATTTAGAATATAACAGACCTTGATTCGCCGGATTCGGGCACGCCGATTTTAGTAGCATTATTTGTATTAAATAGAAAGATAAACCACTTCGCATTTACTGTTTTAGTTCCTACACAGTCTAAACTAAAAACTATAGAGATAACATAAGCAACTTAAAGAATTTGTCAAAAGCTGGAAGACTGTAAACCTCATCTAGCGAAAACATTGTCACCTCAAATTTCTAGCAGTAAACCATGGTATAAATCGACGTTCTGTAGGAAGAATATTGAAATGAGGAAAGTGCCATCCGTATAAAGTACACTCGTTTCAAGAATTGTTAGATGCTGCAATCTTTGTTTAAATGCAACAGTTAAGCGTCGTAATTTAAGATTCTATATCAAATTAGAATCGTCGCTAGATTCCCTCAAACCCAAGCTCAACATTTAGGAAAGTGGAAAAGTTTAGAATGTTCGGATGGTAATTGTAGAAAGGCTTTTTATAAACGGAAATCTGAATGGGGTAAAGTACTTGAATTTATCCAACAATTAAACTATTCCTGCAATTCAACATAATGGGCAGTTACTTTAACATTTTTTTTTACATTTTTAACGAGCTAGAATCATTTTGGGTGATACCAAATTATAGATTGAATGCACGTTGAGACCTAAACCCATTATTTTTTCCTTTGATATCATCACACGTTTATGTTAGATGACCAAGTATTTTCCAGGAGTTCAGATAGTCTGTAAGAATTAGTTGATCCATAGAGAAGTTAAAGAAAAGGTAACGTAGGAATTCCTTAATAAGCTTGCATATTAAAAAGAGAAGTAAAGGCGAGCAGTTTGAACATTTCAAATAATTAATCTATATTCTGATGATTCTGATTTTGTCATTAATACACACAAATCAAATTTAGTTGCTTAGTAAATGTGAAGCGCTTCATCTTTCAATTTTTTCAAGATAATGGTACTCAAATTAATATAGACAATTCCTTTAAGAGCCAAGGTTTATTAAAATCTGCCAAAATATACAGGTATTCAATTCAAATAATAAGAGGGTACTTCCTGTTAAATAGAAAGTACAGTAACGCATGAACAAGTTCAAAATCAGATGCATTATGCGTCGTTAGTTTTACCTGCAAAACTTCATCAATATTATCGTTTCCGTTTTAATGATATTTAGTAAATATTACAAGCATAACTACTCATCTTAAATAGAATATTCTGTATATTTTTATGATTTTGGGGAGGTAATAGATAGACGAATTCTACGATAACATATACATATGTTATACTTTACATCATCGAGGGGCGGCAACAAAGGTTAATAATAATCATACAGTTGTGTTGTAGGAAAAAGAGCCAAATTGTCTTGTGTAGCTGCGAGATCCGTTCAAAGAATTCATTGTTAAGCAATATAATCACCACTGAATACCTACATCATATCTCAATTTGGAAAGCAAATATCGTTTTTTTTTTAATTATTTATCTTGCGGTTTTAATGTTTTTTGTTCTATGCGGCTACAATTTTCTGTTGTATTGTTTATTTGGTTAATTGTTGTTATTTCCTTGGTTTATCGAACTTTGTTGGAATTACTTGTTGTGTACAGGGAAATGTAACATTTGTTTGATGAAGAATTTAATACCTCAATGTGTACGATAAAAATATACAGGATATTCTATTTAAAATTTCATAGATATGAATGTTTGAAGTGTAGTATATTTGATGGGTAATGATACTTTAAATTCCCTGTTATTATTATATAAAATTTAATTGAAAGTAAACAGCTTTTATTTAATATACAGATAGAGAGGAGGGTTCTATGGCCTTATAGCAAAAAGAAATTTGCAATAAAACCTTTTCATTTAGCATTTACCACTTTTACATAGCCTATTTCAGTTATTTCCTTTTCCATCGTCACGAAAACGTGTTTGAAGGCGCGAGTCTTTAATGAAGTCGTTGTTGGGTTTAATTAATTTAATTAATTAATTAAAAAAAGCAACAAGAATAGTCTTAACAACTGGTTTGTTTTAAATATAATAGGCGAAATTTGACTACTTTAAAAAATTTTCGGAACAACTCCAAACTCTAATAACCGAAATCTTAATCAACCATAGATACAGCTTTTTATACTTAGGGTCACCGCAGGTGGAATGTTTGTTATGTAGCTAATAATTTTCGCTTGTAGCTCTGCAATACCAGATACACCAATTATTTCGAAAGTGATGAATTAACGACTTGGCTCTAACTCCCAGGCAAGAAACGCTAGGAGATAAGATGAGATGATCGTGGGGGTTTAGCTTCATGTAATTGGTTGTGAGTTTGTGAAATATTCT
>JAIOKQ010000534.1:0-23954 GCA_020654165.1 Oryctes rhinoceros
GTATAAAGAGTCCAAACGATGTGCCCGAGCATTGGCGTTGCGTGGAGAGTTTACCAGAATAACAGTGCGCTTATTTAAAAATAAATATATTGAATCACTTTACAAAACGTTAAGAAAAAACATAAATAACTTACCTAACATGTTTACATTGTTGCAGAAATATCCGGATGTGCGCGATGAAGTAATTGCACCATCATATATGTTTCTGTATTAGTCTCGGAAAGGTTCGTACGTAGCGACGTAAATAAATGCTTATATGCTGAAAAGGATTGTTCGACGTTGAGAGATGTTATATTTGCATAGTTAAAGTGCTCTTTGTATCTGTACAACGTATCTTCAGTATTGGTAAAAAGTTGCCGTAATTTTGTAAAATCTACATTTTTATCTAATACACTATTAAATTTTTCACGAACACAAACACTTTTTTCATCATCAAGGATATGCAGCGCTAATTCTACGTGGTCAATAATTGCTAATGAGTCCGATAAGGACAGCGCACTGTTCTGTAACTTTTTTATTGCATCCACTATTGGAAAGTAACTGTCGTAAATAATTTTTAAATTTGCTGCAACTTGAGGATTTTTAAATTGAACCTGACTGAACCTTATTGCAGCCGCTTCTTTGCCGTCTAGTTGTAAAACTACTGATTTAATTTTTTCAAAATGTTTATAATAATAGAATGCTGCTTCTAACCACGTACCCCATCGTATAAGAATTGGTTGCGGCGACTCGGGTATGTCAGGACACTGCGAATGAAATAGGCGAATACGTTTCGGAGATTTAAGAAAAACCGCTTTCGTTTGTCCTATTAGTTCATCCACATCAGGATAACTTGTACGTATAATGTTTGTTACAATGTGTAAAGCGTAAAGCAAACCTGTGACGTGCAGCAGGTTTGGTTGAATCGTTTTGAGTAATTTTGCTGTGGAACACATAACCGCGGCAGCATCGGTAATTAACATTAACAGTTGCTCCGGTAAAATTTCAAATTTGTGTAGTGTTTCTATTAATACACTACGTATCGCCGTGGCAGTACAATCTTGCATTCGTTTACAGGCTAGCAAATAAGGGTCAGAAGATCCTTGTGGGGTCAGCGTCCTTACGACAATGGATAGGATGGACTGTTTTTTAATATCTGTAGTTTCGTCCATTGTCAACCAAAGGTATTTATTTTCACCGTTTTTTTCGTAAAATTTACAATTCTTTCACGCACTGATGGTACGTAATTGTGTAGCGTATTTTTAGATGGTAATTTCCACGTAGGATTGTATTTATTCCAAAACTGGCGAAACATTGGGTATTGGACTTTATGTATTGCTATATTGGTCGCAATTAGCATCATTGTTAAATCAACCACAAATTCATTATATGATTTGCGTCTAATCTTTTTCAATTTATGTTTGTCACTATTTATATGTCTTTGACACTGACTCGCTTTCCAAGATAATAAAGTTGTTTCACAAACTAAACATTTCACTACCTTACCGTCATATATTAAATCGGGAAACCGATGTATAAATTTATTTACTACGGTAGCAGACAACCGATTTGACGCATTATTTTTACGACCTCGCAACATTTTCAACGTATACTTTAACACGTTAGAACGGTAACTAAATGCATCGTTTATTTTTACTACTTATGCGAGAGCGGAGTTTACCCCACTCTGCTCTCGCATCGACGCTACTGGTCGGGCACATCGTTTGGACTCTTTATTTATGTATATTGCTTTAATAGCAGAAAATCAAATACATATTTCGTTCATCCAAGTAGAATATACACTCACAGACACTAAGATTATATGCTATATACACTCCGCCAAAAAAGTATCGCGTAATTTAGTTTTGAATCATAAAAGTATCGCATAATCTTTGTTTGTAGCATAAAGTTGTAAATATACTTTAATGCGCTCTAAGATATAATTTCTATGATTGTTTAAATAAAATACAGGCCAAATAAAAACAAGAACTCACACTTGAGATTTTTATTAAAACGAGAAATTATAATTTTGGAAAGAAAAATGTCGTAACAGTAGCTTTTAATACTGAGTATTGCCACCTCTGGCTCTTATGACCGCTCGCATACGGTTTGGCAGAGATTCGATTAACCTCCGTATATAAGCCCGATCCAAATTCTCCCACTCGTCACGGAGAGCATTTTCTAGTCCATGCAGGTCCGTCTGTGAAGGAGGTCCCACACGTGCTCGATAGGGTTCATGTCCGGACTTACCGCAGGCCAATCCAAAACTGGAATACCAACATCGTTAAGGTATTCCTGGACGATTATTGCAACATGCGGTCGTGCACTATCGTGCATTAACATGAATTCGTTTCCTATAATTGGCGCATATGGTACTACATGTTCTTCTAAAATGTCCGTTATATACCTGTGGGCAGTCAGTGTACCTCTGTACGACCTGTTAAACAGATGCCTCCCCAAACCATAATAGAGCCACCAGCGAAATTAGGTCTAGGTCTGATATTACACTGCGAATAGCGCTCACCGTCTCGTCTGTACACTGAGATACGCCTATCTGAGGTGTAAAGACCAAATCTTGACTCATCTGTGAAGAGTATATTGGCCCAGTCATTAATGTTCCAATTTACATGTTCTCTGGCAAACCTTAAGCGAGCCACTCGGTGGTTCCTAGTGAGACGAGGGGCTGTTACAGCTACTCTAGCTCTTAATCCACTCTGTCGTAACCTATTCCGAATAGTTTGAGTACTCACACGAGTATTTCTGACTCTAGCCAAATCGTTCTGCAATCGTCTCGCAGTTACATGTCTTCGACGTAATGCTTGTAGTAGTAAATAGCGGTCATCTTGGCGAGTAGAACATCTTAGACGACCTGGTACAGGTCTTCTATTGTAATTGCCTGTTTCCCTATATCTGGCTACGGCTCTAGAAACACTTGACCGATTGATGTTCATCAAATTAGCAACGTATGCTTGAGATCGTCCATATTCGATTAAAGCAACTATAACAGCCACTTGTTCTGAAGTTAAATTGCTCATTTTAGTTTTAAAAGCGTTGGTACAGAACTCTGACTTCGCACTTTAAAATTTGTCCGTATAGGAAGACATTCGATAAACAACTGAACGAACCTTACACATATGCATTTTTCTAAATGTGTTCTTTTAGAAAAAAAAAGTAAAAAAGCTATGTTCCATGATTTTGTTGTTGTGTTTTTATAGTTCACATACACGAGGCAAACTTTTTGTGAACGTATAAAAATATCTTGGTTTATAAATGCCCTTTTTAGTTTATGCGATACTTTTTTGGCAGAGTGTATTAATATTCTAGTAATAGTAAACTTTCATCTGCAACGCAGCCGAGTTTACCTACTCTACAAGTAGCGCGTAGCACAAGTGCAGCCAAATTCGAGTGATTTTGGAATTTATAAGACAAAATATTTAAAAGATATTTTATTCTGTTGTAACGCTTTCCGCGACTCCCCGACAAAAACACGGTAAGATGTTTTAAGGGTTTTAAGAGTTACAGCATTTCTTTGCGAAACTAGCAAGATATCTAATTAAGTTTTTATAATTAAGTTTTTATAATTAATAAAAGTAAAATAAACCTTAAAAAAATCTCTTCCGGTAATATATGAACTAAATAATAATTTATTACTGCAATGTTTAAACAATTTTCGCGACAAAAATGTAGACGCTCTGTTGTAAATATAAAACAAAAATAAACAAATGAGTGATCAGTAACGCGCAGATCGTTCATCGTTCCTAATCATTTCCAATAATCTGTTACTAATAGATTTATATTAATCTAACACATAATCTTGAGGAATATTTTGCCATTCAGTCACTATTGAAGTTTTCAGTTCCTGTACCGCGAAATAGTAACGGTCTCCGCCATAAACGCGACGTTTCCAAAACGTAAAAGATTACATTTTGTTTGTGCAAAACATTATCTTACTATTATCGCGAAATACAATCGCTGCCCATCTCATCATAGATCCACCCCCTAATTTTCCGATCATTTTCACTCTTGGTTCCTTTCTCAGATCATAATAATAATGCGAGTACGCATCCGATCCGTCCAAACTAGAAAATTTCTCATCGAAAAGTATAACTTTGTCCCATTGCTTCTTCCAGGACATAGTCCAATATCGAAGCATAAGTTTACGCATATATTACGATTCATTCGCCCGAAGCGACTACTAATGCTTGCAAAGTTCCCGGAAAGTGGCGAACTTTAGTTATAACTAGAGAGGACAAAAGTGAGTGAAATCATACTTGTTTTGTAGCGTCTAGATGGACTCGTGTCTATTCGTCTCATAAGAAAGGTTTGCCTACTGGTTTCCCCGAGAGTCGACAAAACACGAGTCGTCGCAAAAGTGCTATGATTTCACTCGCTTTTATCCTCTCTAGCCATAACTATAACTCAAACCTAGATATGAAGATTCTACCTTTTCCAGTAAAGCTTGGCTGAATTCATTCTGCAAGCGTAATTTCTCTAAAGGCGGTAATTGTTCCATCTGAGGTAGACGGCTCGCTAAGAAATGATAATCTTCAGATTTTAGCTCTGATCGGGAATTATTACGATTCTTACATACTCTCAACTCCATAAACCTTACTTTTTTCTGTTTCTAAATATTCTACCCGTAAATCACCAGACGCTTCCTAGCTAGAATTGGAGAATGTGTTGTCAGCCTAGCCCGGCATTGTTGGTAATTGAATTGGTACGAAAGGATTTTCTCAATGAAGACTCTGGATATGAGAGTAGTGATTGATGTTAAATGTCTGGAAGATAGAAGACCGTTTATTCATTGCTTGCAGCAATTGTTGGAATTTTCTTCTTTAAAATTTGAATCGGTAACAGCAGTGGCATCCGATTCGAAGTTCGCAGTGTCAGGCGAAGATTCGTGAAATAAGCGATCACTTGATTTCGTAGAAAAGCCAACAGCCTATTTATTTTTTAACATCATTAGGACCATCTTCTGAGCGTGGAATCGAAATCTTTAATTCTTTTCTATACGTATCCTCCATTTCTTCTTTAGAACGTCAACTACGTATAAATACATATTTAATTTTATATCTAAGTCTTTTTTTTCAGGTTTCTCTCAACTAAATTATCATTTAAGTCCTTGAGATATTCCATAATGTAATGGGCAAAAGTAGAATCATTAAATACATTTGTAAAACATGTAAAGCCATACATAGAGCACTATAACACTATAATACAGAAAAATTATTGCGGGTATCAAAAGAATTCTTATCAGAATGGCAATTTCGTAACTACATCGGAGCAATCGATGGTAAGTACTTCCCTGTTAAAAAGCCTCCAGAAAGTGGAAGTGAATAAACATTTCTTTTCATTGGTGCTTCAAGCCGTAGTAGCGGCAGATTATCACTATTAAGGTTGGTAGAAAAGAAAGACAAAACGACGGTAGAACTCTTTGTTTCTCAAATTTGAGTAATTTGCGTTTGAATGATAGATTCGGTGTTACTCAACCGCAAAGCCTTTCTGGCTCAATTTTGGAATATCAACGAATAAATGAAGACTATACCTTAAACTAATCGAAACAAATGTAACATATGCTAAGTCGCTCATAAAAGTGGTACGTTTGCTTCACAATATTATAAAAGAAAGAAATTGACACAGAGATGCCGATTTTTTCGTGACAAATAAAGGTAGAAATTTTACTCATTTGCATTAGTTGCCATCAAGACGAAACAATCGAACTACTTCATCTCATTAGGCGCTTCAAATAATAGATCCCTTTAAAATCTATCTTCATGTTAATTTGCTGTAATTACGATTATTTATTTGTCAATATTTTAAATAAAAGCTTACCCGAATATCTCTTCCCCGCTCTCTTAACAACATTTTAAAATTCATGTCGAGTATGCGTGATCATCCAAATAGCTGGTCTTTCTTGGACTGCACAAACGGTTACTTCCGCGTCCATTCTACTTAGTTGCCGAAACAGAATATTTTGTTTTAAGCGTCGAAATTTAACCTAATAAATCTTGCAGGTGGTGCGAGATTTTCATGCACGCTCAAAAACAGTTTCCTCAATCGTTTTTGGCGCTCAGAGAAAACCCGCATCAAACAAAGCGATGCCATAATTCGCGACGACATGCAGCGCTTCTTTGTGAACTAGTGAATATCCACAGGAGCATCAATTGTTCGCTTTTCGCTGGCGCTAGGAGCTCAAAGCGAATTCGCCCACATCGAAGCGTTTCATAACCCTCGGATTAAGCTCATCGAGGATTTCGCTTTTCTTTCGCTCTGTTTTCGTCGCTATGGACAAACAGATCGTGTCGTATTAGAACGTGTATTCAAAAATGCTCGAAAAGCACGTTAAATAGTTAGGTTGCTATTATTATCCAAAAAAGACGTTCGTCGATCTGATGTGTGTTTTAGTTGATTTCGTTACTAAATTAATTCTTTTTTGCCTCGTAGGCAAAAAACTAAAGCACAAACCAAAAAGTTGTGTTCATAAATTTATATATAGATAAGATGATCTAATAGGCACCTGCTAATTTCATATCTATTGATTCAAAATCACCACAATTACTCATCGTTTAGTTATTTGGTAAAAGGGGGATGTCCCACGTAACATTCAAGGAGACTGTTAATGAAGCTATTACTAACTTTGACGTTCTTTGTTTGATAACATAAAAAAGGCGTAGGCTTCTCTCTTAAAAAGTATTTAGTTCTAGGAAGAAATAACTAGAACCTGTTTAAGATAATTTATTAGACATATATACATAAATAAACATTCTAATGAATTACCTGTTTAAATCTACATCTTTTCTGAAAAAACACTAAATGCTTTTAAATGTGCTACACGCTCTATTAGTTTAAAACTTCAATTACTTTTAAAAGTATACTTAACATTCTACCTTTTATACATTTTAACAAGTTTGTCTTTTATCCATTACGTTTAATGTAACATAACTAATATGCATCTTACGATACGGCCTAATGGCCGTAATACATAGAAGTAATATATGTACCAACTATTGTTGATTTCCTGCTTTCTCTATTACGCTGCTCGCTTCCAAGGTTTGCAGACGTCCGATGATACATTTTCCGGCATTGTAAGCTTTTTCTCCTAAGCTTGCGCCAAGCTGTATACTTTCACATGGTGCCATCGCTTTTTTAATTATGCTATTGTGATAGAGTGTCGATAAATAGTCTTCAATTGTAGAATAAGAAATCAATCCCTGATCATCAAAGTAATTTTGTTTTTTGTATAGACACTCCAAAAACTTGAGGTAAGTTTCGGACTGAGGCGGTATGTTTCCAGTAAGCATTATATTATTCAGTACATTGGGATCCAATGCGGTTTCGTTAAGGCAACTCCTCGAGATGTTCTGCACATTCGGATCAATTATTACCCGAACAGGTGTGCACTAATCAACAAAATAGAACAGGATAATCGTTAATGACAACTTACTTAAAGTTTATATTATGCGTTTATGTATCGAAGTCATCAAAATAAAGTAAACAGATTGTATTTGAAGCCACGAGCTTGTCAAAGGTAATTTGAAAGAGGGAAATTTTGCAACATCTTAGTGTTAAACAGTGTACGATATAGCTATTCAACTCTAGATACCCAAGTATTTCAATGTAATTTAATTTCCACGAAAGTTCCATTTACTCAATTGTGTACTATTACAAAACGATCCTATTCGAGAATATTTTTTAGCGATTTTAGTGATCAACTAATGCTAAAAAAAAAACATGTCGCCAGATATGTGCAATATACAGAACAATAAGTGTAACAACACAGTAAATAAAGAGCTTCATCTACAAAATTTTCTACGTGGAATCCGTACTGAAAGTTAATAGTAACAGTAAGAAAATGAAGAATGAATAATTTGAAGACCGTATTTTTCCTTTTCGGTGTTTTGCAGTAAATCTCCCATTTTCTTCAATATTCGTATTTGTAAATATTGCATTAGCACCGGATTTCGAAAACGATCTGTTTATTTGAAATTTTTGATGATTTTAGAATTATGTTGTTTAAAAAGCTTCTTTACGAAGCATAGATTCGGTGCCTTTTCGATTTTTAATTTTTTTCTAAATATAATTTTTTTTTATACACATAATTTATTAAAATATAAAATTGTTTAAAATAACTATCGACAAATATTTATTTAAAATGCAAATTCAAACTGTAGCGACCTCAAAACGTTCACCTAATTCGAAATTTTAAAATTAAAAAGTGATATAAATGAAAAATGTGAACCCCCGAAACACCAAAATGGTAACAAATCGTTGGTCATTTGTAAACTGGAGTATTAGAAGACATGTATAAAACCGATATATGTATCTCAAAGAGCAAAACTTTATTATAGCAACTCTGAACCTTTTGTTCTTTATATAACGCAAACAAAGTATAGGAGCGTCTTCTTCGTAATAAAAAGATTTGGATTGAAAAACGTCGAAGACATAAAGTGCCAGAAAAAAATTCACGACGAATTGAAGGCTTCATCCTTTTTTGAGATCGATCGTAAATAAGAAATAACATGCGTAGCTATATTGCTATAAATTTTAACACGGGAAGATGTATGCACATACACAAAATTTGCAAATAGTACGTTAACAGTAAGAAAATCTCCAAACTTTCGAGGCTCCTCCGCTTTGCAGGCCTCATCTACCATTATCACGTTCCTTAGTATCGTCTATCCATGTTTTTAATGTTCTTAATGCTCTGATGTTCTTAATGTACTTGATCAAGTCTTTCCCCGCGTATTTCGCTTAAACAACCTATAAATTAAACGAAGCTATGTATATAAAGACATTCAACATTTCATTCTTTTAGACGTTTGCAAGAGGTTCTGAACATTTTCTTTATAATTCCCATTTTTGTGATTACCCGTAACGACGTTATGAAAAGCAACCCAGGTATTTTTTCTATTGGTGTACAATTCTTCAAATTTTAACCTTCTTCAATTCTGAGAACCTGTACATACCTTTAATGTATTGAAAAAACGAGAGTTTTTAAGAGTTTCCTATCAAATTGAATGTTTGTAATTAAATTCGAGGAGCGCAGGTGCACGAGAAGGGCATTTTCACCCAAAGCTATTTAGTTTGTTTACCAACGACGTTTCGAAACCTTAACGGATCGAGCTGACTCTTCAAACTCAAGGGAATAGATCCAAACCACCATCGAACAACTGGAGATAAACATCAATACATATATTGCTGTTCATTTTACCAACAAATTTAAACTTCACGGTATATACTTAACCTTAGTTAACTCAGTTTAACTCAGTTTAGAGTTAACTCACGGTAACTACTTAAATGAAGTCTAAAAGTACAGTATTAAATGGCTTTAAAAAATTGTATTTTTTTTTATTTATTATACTGTTTAATGCTGATATCGATTGAATATATGCTATAGCAAGTGAGATTACTAGAATCATGACAATGGTTCGGGAAAAGGGTGGAAGTAATAATCCGATATGGTCTAGTGGATAGGATACCTGGCTTTCACCCAGGAGGCTCGGGTTCGATTCCCGGTATCGGAAATCTGTCTTTTTGTTTTAATTCAATTTAACGTTTAACACAAAGACGATTCATTACAACTTCTTCAAGTTAATCTAGAAGTAAATCTGTTTACTTTATATTTTCGTTGCAAGTCAAAGTAATTGAAAGTAATTTTACCTGTATTAGATAGACGTATAGCAAAATCCACGCAAAAATTTTCAACACCATTGTCACTCTATACTAACATTAACTAAAAGTATAATGAATAGATTGTACGATGACAAGTGATAAAATATGTTTGAAAATTTTAATGAAGAATATAGCGATAGTGTTAACCTCGAAATATTTTCATTTTATCTGAACTTTTAACCTTTGCTTCAATTTGTGCTCATGTTGTTTTTAGTACGCTCTGTTACGTGCTATGCGTTTTATTTATATAAGAACAGCGAAATTATCAGTTGGTTCCTCAAAAATTTATTTAGGCTACTGTATAAGGGAAAAGTCAATTGGTCCGGTTAGAAAGTGATCCTTGCTTCTGTAATGTACACATCAAATTTCAGTACGCTGAATTATTACCTGTTCAGTAAGAACAACATGTTGCGAGACGGAAAAAGTGTCTTGTTTTGCCACTTTTTTAATATCGAAGTACAAAACAACATGTTTGTTACGTATGTGGTCAATCAGAAACCTTCGTAGTTGAGGAAGCGTTTGAATGTTTATTTTTTTTTTTATAAAATTGTAAAGACGCTATTCTACGATTTATTCAAATATATTATACAATATATCAATAATTAAATTTTTAATATTAAACTTTTTTAATTCTAAATTTAAATTTAGAGAATTGAAAGTTATCATTGTGGCAAACCCCAATAAGACGATTGCTTAGCAGCCCTTATTGAAATTAACCCGCGCGTTATTTACAACGCAAAGAAAACGCAAACGTAATATAGTAAACAACTTACCGAATATCCTCAGATGGCTGAAAAAAAATCCGGCGAAGCCTTCAACACCTGAAACGCTTTCTTTCGTCGTCTAAAATATATAGCACTGTTTGTACGTGACTAACAATTTCACACGAATACCGTAAAGACAACGAAGTGTTTTCTATTGCGTCGGCTGCTAGAACGTAATCGTCGTTAATAGTTTTTAAATCTGCTTCAACTTGAGGATTTGACTTAGCTTTATTGCGACTGCTTCTTCCAGTGCGTCCAGTTATAAAATCAGTCTTTTGATTTTTGCAAAATGTTTAAAGTAACAGAATGGTGCTTCAAGTCATGTACCCCATCGTGTAAGAGTTGGCTGCGGCGGTTCTGGTATGTCTATGGTAGCGTCTGCAGACGTGATGCACGTTGGATTGTACATATGTATTTCTTCAAAAACTTACGAAATATTGTTTGTCCGATTTTTAATTTGCGTTGCGCTATTTGCCTGGTTCCTAATAAATACTTATGTGGTTTCCAACACAATAAACTTTTATCGCAAACTAAACATCGGATTTCTTTACCATCATATATTAAGTTTGGAAATTGCCATAAATACGTGTTTACCTTGTTAACAGACAGACAAGTTGAATAGAATAAGTAAAGAATAAAGTAAAGTAAAGAATAAGTAAACGAAGCAATAACGTTTTTTGGCGCTCACACAAAACTTATTTGATTTTCCTACAATTCCTTGAACCCTTATCATAATAAACAATAAAATCCTTAATTTTTGACACATAAATTTACTCAATGTTTTTTATTTAAAATTTTATTAGTTTTAAATAAGAAACTAAACATGCTACGTTATAGTAAAGAAGGTTTTAACAACAACGCAAAGAAGAATCGTTTAAACATATATGGGAACTTCCTTGCTTAAAAAATGAGCTTTATATAGCTTTTGTTAAGAAAACGAGCTTATGAGTATAACGTAGAATGTAGAACAAAAAACCGACAACGTCAAGGATTAATGAAAACTATATACACTCCGCCAAAAAAGTATCGCATAATTTAGTTTTGAATCATAAAAGTATCGCATAATCTTTGTTTGTAGCATAACGTTGTAAATATACTTTAATGCGCTCTAAGATATAATTTCTATGATTGTTTAAATAAAATACAGGCCAAATAAAAACAAGAACACACACTTGAGATTTTTATTAAAACAAGAAATTATAATTTTGGAAAGAAAAATGTCATAACAGTAGCTTTTAATACTGAGTATTGCCACCTCTGGCTCTTATGACCGCTCGCATACGGTTTGGCAGAGATTCGATTAACCTCCGTATATAAGCCTGATCCAAATTCTCCCACTCGTCACGGACAGCAACATTTTGGGTTCGTATCCGTCTGTGAAGGAGGTCCCACACGTGCTGGATAGGGTTCATGTCCGGACTTACCGCAGGCCAACCTAAAACTGGAATACCAACATCGTTAAGGTATTCCTGGACGATTATTGTAACATGTGGTCGTGCATTATCGTGCATTAACATGAATTCGTTTCCTATAATTGGCGCATATGGTACTACATGTTCTTCTAAAATATCCGTTATATACCTGTGGGCAGTCAGTGTACCTCTGTCTACTGGTACTAACCCTGTACGACCTGTTAAACAGATGCCTCCCCAAACCATAATAGAGCCACCAGCGAAATTAGGTCTAGGTCTGATATTACACTTCGAATAGCGCTCACCGTCTCGTCTGTACACTGAGATACGCCTATCTCAGGTGTAAAGACCAAATCTTGACTCATCTGTGAAGAGTATATTGGTCCAGTCATTAACGTTCCAAATTACATATTCTCTGGCAAACCTTAAGCGAGCCACTCGGTGGTTCCTAGTGAGACGAGGGGCTGTTACAGCTACTCTAGCTCTTAATCCACTCTGTCGTAACCTATTCCGAATAGTTTGAGTACTCACACGAGTATTTCTGACTCTAGCCAAGTCGTTCTGCAATTGTCTCGCAGTTACATGTCTTGTCGACGTAATGCTTGTAGTAGTAAATAGCGATCATCTTGGCGAGTAGAACATCTTGGACGACCTGGTACAGGTCTTCTACTGTAATTGCCTGTTTCCCTATATCTGGCTACGGCTCTAGAAACACTTGACTGATTGATGTTCATCAAATTAGCAACGTATGCTTGAGATCGTCCATCTTCGATTAAAGCAACTATAGCAGCCACTTGTTCTGAAGTTAAATTGCTCATTTTAGTTTTAAAAGCGTTGGTACAGAACTCTGACTTCGCACTTTAAAATTTGTCCGTATAGGAAGACCTTCAATAAACAACTGAACAAACCTTACACATATGCATTTTTCTAAATGTGTTCTTTTAGAAAAAAAAAAGTAAAAAAGCTATGTTCCATGATTTTGTTAGTGTTTTTATAGTTCACATACACGAGGCAAACTTTTTGTGAACGTATAAAAATATCTTGGTTTATAAATGCCCTTTTTTAGTTTATGCGATACTTTTTTGGCGGAGTGTATTTAAGTCAAACAGTAAGGTATCGGCATACTTCACGCCATACGATAATTTTATTAATTTGAAGTTTCAATCTCGATATAATTTAAGCAAAGTCTTTTTTGTCAGATGTAGCTGTAACCAACATAAAAGTAATTCAAAATAAACGCAACACTGCCGATTACATATTTTTTATGATCACATTACACTAGAAAATATGGACGATAAAAAGATAGAGGAGGTAGAAAGAAAAGGACGGATAAGAGAACACATACAAAAAGAAAACCTGATAAAAGATAAGGCAACTAAAAAGTAAAAAAGAAACATTGACACTGGAAGAACGATAGAACATCCTTAAATACGAATTAAAAAAAAATACAGCAAAAGAAAGATGTTGAATTAATAACTGTAATAACCAATTCCAAAGCAAAAGTCATAGAAGACGGAGAAGAATAGAAGAATAGAGTCGGAGATGCAAATGGAAAGGTACGGACAAGAATTGGAAAGGAATGACAGAAAAGATACGTACCAAGTAATAAAAGCTTTTGTGCAAACAGACGATACAGGAGAGAAGAAAAAAGGAATATAATCACAGCAGTAAAAGATACAAAAGGATATAAAAGGATACAAAAGGATACAAAAGGATACAAAAGGATACAAAAGGATACAAAAGGATACAAAAGGATACAAAAGGATACAAAAGGATACAAAAGGATACAAAAGCATACAAAAGGATACAAAAGGATACAAAAGGATACAAAAGGATACAAAAGGATACAAAAGGATACAAAAGAAGGAGAACTCGTTGACTGTAAAAACTATAGAGCAATATGTGTTTCCTCGGTATGCTTTTAAAACTTACGTGAGAATAAAACACAAAAAACCATTTGCAGAAAAGGAATTGAGGGGAGAACCAGCCACGTTTAAAGCAGAAAAACAGAAGAACGGCGAAATATAAATATTAGAAATTTAATACTTTATTTAATACTTGGGACAAACTCTTATTAGCATCATTGATATGACAGCGGCGTTCGACTCGATTCAAATGAAAATAAGATGGGAGTGTTTAAAGAACACGGATTACATTAGTCAAAGTAATAGAAAGCGTCTATAAATTAGCAAAATAAAATACGAAAACTAATTCATAGGTAGGAATGTAAAACGCGGAAAAGAATATGATCATATTTATCAATAAAAGAGAAAACAATGGAATAAATGTAAAGCGCTGTAATTGAGAATTAGAAATAGTTAAGTACAACAAGTAACTTAGGAAGTATAATTAAGAGGCAAGTTCGATAATTGCCTCCAGTCGACAAGAGATTGCGGTACTAGAATAGAAAAAAAAACTATTTCTCATAAAAATCCCGTCAAGTTTCCAAATTATTTTGTGAACGACAGCCATTTAAAGTGAACGACTTTTGTGATGTAATAACAATGTTTTTGAAAAAGAAAACGAATAATGAGATGAGAAAGTGGCTTCACTATTAATCATAAAACATTTATCAGTTGAAGTTAAACGAGGCCGCATGAGCATTATTTATGAAGAACGTCCAGGTCGTCTATGTGAGGTAAGTGCATCCGAAATGCGGTGCAACAAAATTCGCGATATGGTAATGAACGATCAGAGGCTGAAAGTGCGTGAGGCAGTAGACATCTCAATTAATCGGACGCATAACATTTTAATAACTCGAATGTAGAATTGCTTTCCGCAAGGTTGGTGACGCGATTCCTTACAACTAACCACAAACACACACGTGGGTCAACTTCAAGGGAATGTTCGGCAATAAATATTGACAAAACACGGATTTATCACAGTACACCGAAGACCAAATACCAGTCTAAACAGTGAGTTTTTCGTAGCGGCCTGATGCCAAAGAAGGTCTAAGCCACTTTATCTGCCGACCAGATCATGACCACAGTGCTTTGTTAAAAAAAATTTAATAATAATAATAATAAAAAAGTTTCTTTTTTATTTGCACAAAAAAATTAATATTCGATCTTGAAATCCTGGATTCGAAGCTACACCCAATTTACAGTCAAATATTTTCTTCGTCCATTTTCGTCATATAAATAATAATTTCGATGCTAGAAAGTCAAAAATTCTATTTTACTTTTTATAGAGTAATTTTGTTTGCTTCATCTTTATTCTTTTCCAAATTATATCAATAGTTCACTATTTTAATTTTCACTATTTTAACACCAATACAATTGTAACCTTAAACTTTGTTACTTACGTTTTCATCTAACGATATTCAAAATGTTTTTGATTTTCGGATATAGAGGTAATCAACAGCAAACGCCAGATTTATCACAATTTGGTATTCAGATGAAGCACTCCCGAATGATACCAACTTATCTAAAGCAGAAAGAAAAGCCGTGGAAGCGTATCGCTTCGATTCATCAGTTCTAGAGAGAGCGCCCCAAGCCGCTAGAGAATTAGGAAAATGCAAACATGCGAAGGAACCATTGGAACTTTCAAAAATGCAAGAATCTATCAAACAGCAAGAAGATCAAGCGAAGACGAAGGAATACGAAGCACATATTGCACAAATACAAATGGATCAAGAGAAAATTGAAGGCGAGGAAAAACATAAATATTTAGAGGAAGAAACAACAATAATAAAGAAATTATAATTATGCTTTAGTAAATACCATTTTGTTTGGTAAAACATAAAAGTTGTTTACTGGTCTCTTTTTTTAACAAAGTATTTTTTTGTCTACATGTGTAAAACGGAGATAAAAACTCGATCTGGGAGATATTGGAGAAGGAGGTCATCAACACTGCTTCGCTTAAAACGGAACTAAATGTAAAAACATCTGAATAAAATACCTACTAGCGTAAGTAAATAAATATCGAAACAACATATTATGTTACTTAAAACATGTAAAATTAAATTGTTTCACGAAAATGCGTGTTTATAACGTTTTCGACTTAAGCGCTTTTTACTTCTATCGTTTGAAAATCATAGAATTACGTAATTACTCGGATTTCGGTTGTCTTATTGATATGCGTGGAGGTAACCGACCCTTTAGATGAGTGCGGAGCGTTTTCACTTAACTCTCGTCAGTAGAGATGACAAAGGTAGGTGGAATTATTCCTCTTTTTGCAACGACTAAATAGACTCGTGTCTATTAGTCTCATGCGAATAGATTCGTGTTGCCTGCTGGTGTCCCCGACAGTCGACAAAACACGAGCTTGTCTGATCTCTGCAAAAAAGCAATAATTTCATCCGCCTTTGTCCTCTCTATTCATCAGACGAAATCGAACACTTAGATCATCGTAGGGCCCTAATTAGTGGACAAATCAAAAACAGATTTTTGGGCAGGATAAATCGAAAACGCTATTAGCGTTACTTAGAGATGAAGTGCATTTGAGAGAGGAGACCTGCGAATTGGCTCTTTCTATCATTAAGAATGAGCCCGTTTAAAACTGGTACAAATGAAAGAGTAACAAAGAATGGATATTGGTAAAACATTGGTAAAATATTGGTAAAAAAATTATTCAATTGTTACCGCTGCTAACTTTCTCCGGGTTTTGCCGTATGTCAAAACTTTCACTGTTCATGCTAACGGCTTCTTCAGAATAACTGAATTGATTCTCCGTTGTCGGATATTCTTCTTATATACGCCGTCGGTACATTCGACTGTGAAGTTTACTCTTCACTACGCGTGATGGTTCTATGTAGTAGACTCATCTATGTGTTGCTAAGATGGTACCCTTATTCTCTGAGTTTCTTTTTTTTCGTAGTTCTTGGTGGTGACTATGACTTTTACGTTGTTTAAGCCCATTTTATGTCTCCTTTTAAATCTCGCGTTCGTTTCGTGTTCCTTTATTCTTACAGCGATAGATCTTCCCGTTTGTTCGACGCAGCATTGCCTACATTGACATCTTGATTGATATCTTCTGTGCCATGTTCATCTGTCCTGCTCTTAGCGGTCGATAGATACTGCTAAATTGACTTTGCAGTCCCGAAACGTACTTATATGCCGTGTTTTCTCAGAATTCGCCCAAGTCTTTTGGTGACTCCTGCTACGTATAGCAAACAGGCCATTCCTCTCTATGATTCTGCAGTCGTCTTTAGAAGCATCTTTTTTCTAGCGGCTCTTGTTATGTCAATGTTAATGTAATCATTCTTCTTCAGCGCTTTCTCCAGATGCATGTTCTCACTCGTTAGATTTAACTTATCACTGATGGTTTGGATAGTAAAATGTTAATTACCGACATCTTCTGCATCGGATGATGGTGACATTTAGTATTTAGATATCGATCGCTGTTCGTCGTCTTTCTAAATATTGCGTATTGTAGTATTCCCTCTTCCGTTTCCTTCACCGATACATCCAGCAAGAGCAATTGAAGCGTTACCATAATGCAAAAGTAACGTCAATAAATCGCAGTAAGCACTTCGATTTCGTTTCGCTCGAGCTTTTAGCTTCTTCCTCGAATCCTTCCACGAACAGATTGACTATTATAGCAGATAGGACTTCCCATTGCTGTTCTAAAAATATGTCGCAGACAAACATTATCTTACTAATTCGATGATAATCATTTTGTAGTCCAAATTCTGGTTGCATGATTAGCATGCTACCAGATGGTTTTAACCATTTGGTAGCATGCTATGAGCTATGGCGTAACTCGGTAAATAGCGATGTAACGTCAAAACTTATTAGAAAGCCTATAGGCTCAGTCTTCATCCACGAAGTGTTTTGAATTCCTCACAATTTGAGGCAGTGAAAGTTTTGACACACGACGAAAGATGTTAATAACAGTAATAGTCAGACCGATCGTGAAAGCCTACACAACGTAATTATTGAATTGTTCATTCAAATTCTAAGCTTTTGCAATTGGTTTGTTGCGTCATTGGAGAATATCACTAGAATTACCATATTTGCTAGATCACTGATAAGTCAGTTAGCAAAAAAAAAAAAAACAGAAAAACTAAACGCTACAATCGATTACGTCGCGTCATGACATTACATTTTAAAAATGTAATAAGAGTCATCATTTAAAAAGATATGCTTTCAAATGTTACAACGCAATCATTGTAATATTTGGTCTTTCCGCTAATTATAATTCCGATGGTATCTTCCGATCAAGCAATAAACTAATTGGCAAAGCTCAATTATTATCATTGTTTATTTCTCATATAATTCTGTATGTGATTACTGTATCAAATATGATAAACCATATGCGTAATCGTACATTTACATATACGTATATACGAATACGCTAAAATATCACATCGAATATAGCGTACGCGTTGAAACACGCATTCAGTAACAACAATCGCATTTACGATTCAGTAGGTAACTTAGCGAAGACCGTAATGTAGTTGTAAATCTTTCGTTGACCTCCAGAGTTGAATACGCTGTTAACTTCCTTCTGTGTATGCCTTTTCCACGTTGTACGTATGTACGTACGTACGTACGTACATACATAATGTACGCCAAAGAAACTAGTTTACAATTGTATCCGTACTCATACATTGGACATGCGTTTATCTCGTCTTATTTTTACGTTGTCCATTCATTAGGCGGCTCATTCGCCGAAATATCGAGAGGCGATTGGACTATGATCTAATTGTTTTTGGAATTACAATGCGACACTCTATTCCCTAGGTTCCATTTTTTTCAACGTTCCCGCGAAGTAAAAGTGGTTCAAAGTGATCTATTTAATATGTACAAGCCGTAGAATTATTTACCTCAAGCGTAAAGCGGCTGATAGATTGTTAATAGTAGAGTTTTGTTGCGTTTACAATATTGAAAGTTAACATTTAACACATAAAGAAAAATGAAGAGTGTGCCAGTAATATTTACGTTATTGTTTGTAACGGTTGAAGTAAGTAGATCTTTTTAATGTCTAATATTTTTTAAATAATAAATAATTACAATTGCAATTGTTAATACGGCCAGTAATTGACAAGCGGGCGCTGTATAACATTTGAGTCCCGCATAATTTGAAATTCTTTTATTACGAAGAGTTATAACCAAGGAAAACAACGTACATATACGCATATAATTGATTGGATGTAACATTATTTGCAAACCAGTTTTACCATATTTTACAATAACAAACTTGTATGTATGTATGTGTTTGTTAGGTAACACTAGTCAATTTAATTATTATTCTTTTTCTAACAAAAAAAAAACTAAACGCCCACAACCAAGTAAATATATTATTATAAATTTTAGAGGAAGTTCTAATTCCTCCTGTTTGTTAGTCATACTTCAGACATTTTCAAAGCTCAAAATTTAATCCTAGTTTCATGGATAGGCTTTAAAGAAAAAATGCGCAGCAAGATATTGTTTTTTAAAAGCAGATATTTATTACATATTTGTTGTCCTTACACAGCGTACCGATAAAGCAACGCACAGTATTCATAACTTTGTTATCAAGCGATTTAGAAAACAATGCTACAATGTCCTAATTTTTTATTTTTGACAAAAAACGTTACTTGACGTAAAAAACGTAGTGCTTCCTTTAATAATTCCTTCCAACAAAGATGATTTCTCTATTGTTTTCCAAATGCAATGATATTCCATGCTATGGTTTTACAAGATACATGCAGTGCGACAAAGAACAAATTAAACGTGTAATACAAGATCCAATAATAATAATTCAATAAGCTACAACCCGTCAGACGCCGTACAACGTCCCGTGTTTCTTCGCAGTTGGTTTTCGCCTCTGGCGTGGTTTCACGTTGAGTTACCGTGCTGACTGGTGCCTATCTTTCTCCCGAAGAAGCCCCATACTATTGTGGGCGAAACGTCGAGTTTATTATTATTTTTAACGACATGACACGGTTCGAACCCGGAAGACGTTTAGTTTCAACAGACTCCGGTCGTAGAAGCCTACGTTTTTATTTATTTATATACAATAGACACAATTCTACAATTTCAGAAGATTGGAGGGACCTCTAGAGCGCTCACCTAAAAATTATTTACATGTTATAACTTTTATCAATTTACTAAATGTACGATCATTTTAAAAAGATGAGGCACCTTAACGAATTTGAAATTGTGATCCTCTTATGTTTCTTAGGGCTACTCGGCAGAAAATCAAAACATGGCGATTGCGAAGTGCATCCAAAAGACGGGCATAAGCGAGTCTACCGTAGCTAGGATGGGTGCAACATTAGAAATACCAGACACCAGCATTGCAAAAAAATTCCTGATGTGCTTAAACAAAAAAATGGGTTTCCAAGACGACGAAGGACAAATGTTATTCGATAGTATGAAAGGGAAATTGGTTGGGTTGAGCGATACCGAAGTCAATTCAACCATAAACACCTGTAAACAAGTTAAAGGATCTAACGCGATAGAAAATTCGTATTTGGCTACAAAATGTATATTTAGGAAAATTAAATCGATTATAAAATTGAAAAAGAAGAAATAAAGAAAGTTTATAAAGAGAAAAAATCGCGTTCTGTTCGTACTGCACAACATCGTGGTCTAACGAATGAAAACCGTTTGGTTTATTGAATATTAAGATTTTCGCCAATGTAGGTCTGTGGGTGATAGAAGACAAAAACTTTGTGAGAGAGAAATAACTTTACATAAAAAGTGCTTTAATTCAAGTATATATTATATTTATTTTGATAATTTTAAATTTATATACATATATTATCATAATAAATAAATAAGCTAACAATTATATTAAGTGTAAGTTATTGCTCTTGACGGTCTAGTACTGTATTCGCAACTATAGTAGTCATCCCTATCATCTTCGAAGATGGCTTCGATTATTTGAACTTTTACTTTTTCCGGTAATTCCTTGTCCTTTTTGATGTTCAACTTCCGTTTATTCCCGTGAAATCTTGTCCCCGATTTGCCCAAGAATAATTCTTTCGCCGCTAAAGCGTATTCGAAGCAGAGGATGTCGTGTCTTAAATTGGGTTTTGATAGCAAACAATTTCTTATTTCTTTTAAGCTATGTTTGACGATTTCATCTGCAAAAAAAAAGAATGTATGTTTGTAACAACGAACAAGCGTCCAATTCGCCAGTCTCTTCTTGATCGCGCTTTACTGTGTATTAATGCTAAAGGTTGTCACTTTGAATATATAAAATAGTTCTATTGCCAAAAAATGTAATGCTAGGATAGCTTAGTTTCTTCGTGGTATTGATGGAATAATTCGCGGCAAACAAAATGAATGAAAAAATACGCTAACACACGAACATATTTCTGCCTACCCGGCGTCATCAGCGTGGTTTCGAGAGTATTTTTCATCTTTGCCGCCTCACAGTTAACGCCACAACTTTGACGACAAACTCGACATTTCTTGGCACCCTCTAGTTGTTGTTGTTCCTAGGCATTTTCTAATGTGTTCTGTTTATACAGGGTTACCTGTAAATAGCACTTAAGCTACCGAAATCTGAAGACTACCTATCAATGTGTTACTGAAAATTTAAAAAGGAATTTATTTGTAACATATACATTTTGTTCAAATTTTAGGGCCCAAAATGCAGGTAAAGCCGGTCCATATCTTTGTTTCTCCTATATTATACAAATACCGCTGATGAATCAAAGTTAACCCAGATGCAAATAAAAAGCGATAAAGCATTGTAGATGCTATGAATAGTGAATAGTCTATTGAAATGCATTAGTCTGTCGTACAGCTGATGTCGAAGTGTTTATGTGTTTACATTGAATATGCCGATAACCATATGATTTGCGTTCTTAATGTTTAAAGTTAATGCATCCGAAATGTCGGGTTTTGAGTTATTTGTAGTTATACATTCTTTTTCTTTTTATGAAATTTGTGGTGGTCCTAACAAGGACCGATCTAGGCGAAACAGGACAAAATAATTTATTAATGTAAAAAATGTTCGAAATGTCCACCGTGAGCTCTAATACAGGCATCAATTCGGCGACGAAAGTTATTATGCACACGAGTAAAATTTACCATGTCTTCGCGAATGCGTTGAGCTGCAACATAAATGCGATTTCGCAGATCTTCGACATTTTCAATATCAGGACGACGATCATATACCAAGCTTTTCATGTATCCCCACAGAAAAAAGTCTAATGGATTTAGATCGGGACTACGAGGTGGCCATGGAGTGCGACTTCCACGTCCAATCCATTGTGGAAATCTTTGGTTCAAAAATGCTTGAATTACTCGACTACTATGCGCGGGTGCTCCGTCATGCATAAACCACAATTGTTGCCGTATCGCTAGTGGTATCTCATCCAAATACTCGGGTAATTCATCTCGGAGGAACTGTAAATAGGATTCTGTATTTAATCGTTGTGGAAGCACATGTGGTCCAAGTAGGTAATCGCCTACTAAACCCGCCCAAACATTGACAGATATCCTAACTTGCGAGGCGCCTTGGTGTATCTCGTGGGTTTTCGTCTGCCCAGTGGTGAATATTATGGTAATTCAAAATACCATCTCTTGTAAACGTGGATTCGTCGGTAAAGAGAATTACTGACGCAAGACGTGGTTGACGAACTTCGGTGCGTTGAAACCACTCGCAGAAGGCAAGACGGCGAGGATAATCTAATTCCGTTAATCTTTGCACGCGCTGGATATGATACGGATTAAGTAAATTATTTTTCAAAATTCGATGCACCGTCGTTTGGGACACATTTACTTGCTGGGCTAAAGTTGTAGTACTTATGCCTGGTTCCGCCTCAACGATGTTTAAAATATGCTCTTCTGCTTGCTGAACTCTACGTGATATATGACGGCCACGACCTTCGAAACGTGGAATTACTGATCCTGTTTCTCGAAGTCGATACACGGTTCTCACAATTGTCTCGGATGATGGATGCCGCCGATTGGGAAACCGTTCCGCGTACAAATTTTCTGCCGCAAGACTATTTTGTCCTGTTTCGCCATAAATCAAAATCATATCGGTGTATTCGATATTCGTATAGGAATCCATTGCAATTGCGTGTAATGACGGTGAATGCTATGTGCATACTAAATGGATATCCGAACGCTGCTTCAGCGACTGCCGGTGATTCTCATATGTTAACTAAGACAGAGTCGGACTCGAATAAAGAAAAATCATTTTCTCGTTACTACGTGCACATAGAACCATAATATTTTGTATTTAGGCATTACTCATGCGTTTCTTTCACCTAATTTTTTTTTTCGTACTATATCCGAATAAGACTGTATACATCGTAGTAAGCCTGTCGGAATATTCGCATGTACGGCTTCCCAAAGCGCTAGCAGCGTTGCCATCTCGTGTTTAGCAGTCAGAGAACTGCTCGAGTGATAGTTTGGGACAGGCGTTTCTTTGGCGTTTGTCGTTTTGAAAGTTTTGGCATTAACTGTAAGGCAACAGCAATAAAAGGTAGAGATAAAAAATACTCTCGAAACCACGCTGATGACACCAGGTAGGCAGAAACATGTCCGTGTGTTAGTGTATTTTTTTCTTTCGTTGCGTTTAGCGTGCATTATTCCATTAATACAATAAAGAAGGAGGAATCTTAGCATTATATTTTTTGATTATTTTTTCTATGCATTTTCTGATGTATTCTAGTTCTATTGCTTTTGTTTTTTTATCGCTACTCCTTTTTTTTGCAGTAAAACACTACTAAATATCAAAGCTTGTATCTTAATTAATGAATATCTGTTACCTGGTAAACCATGGCAAATTAACATGTTTACTTGAAAGGACTTCAGTATCGATACTGAAACATATCTTCTCTCCCTTTCCGTACTAGATTTTGAAAGTTTGCGTTTTTAAAGAAAACAGGTACATTCCCTTTGTTATTAACCAATTTTTCGTAGTAGCAGCATTTCTGCTGTCACTATTAAACAGGCCAACCTCTATATTTTTACGTTTCTTAAAAAGGTCATAGAATGACGAATCCGGCGATGCTATATGTTGTACCTTAATTTAAGAATTAGCTAGAGCCCAACAAGTTGATTGCCTAGCAGAGTTAACCAAAATAAATGTGCGAATTATTTAAAACAAAAGACAATAAGAGAATTTATGAAAACGTAAACGTAAGATACTAAACAACTTACCGAATATGCTTAAATGACTAAAACGAAATTCGGAAGTGAAGCCCTCAACATCTACATATATCATAGTGTAC
>JAIOKQ010000537.1:0-47925 GCA_020654165.1 Oryctes rhinoceros
CGTCATCTATATGTATGTATGTGTATATGTGTATGTGTATATATATATACATACATATATATATATATATATCTATATATATATATATATATATATATACAGTGTTATTCGGATACAGTACGAAAAAAAAAAATTAGGTGAAAGAAACGTATGAGTAATGCCTAAATACAAAATATTATGGTTCTATGTGCACGTAGTAACGAGAAAATGATTTTTCTTTATTCGAGTCCGACTCTGTCTTAGTTAACATATGGGAATCACCGGCAGTCTCTGAAGCAGCGTTCGGATATCCATTTAGTATGCACATAGCATTCACCGTCATTACACGCAATTGCAATGGCATCCTATACGAATATCGAATACACCGATATGATTTTGATTTATGGCGAAACAGGACAAAATAGTCTTGCGGCAGAAAATTTGTACGCGGAACGGTTTCCCAATCGGCGGCATCCATCATCCGAGACAATTGTGAGAACCGTGTATCGACTTCGAGAAACAGGATCAGTAATTCCACGTTTCGAAGGTCGTGGCCGTCATATATCACGTAGAGTTCAGCAAGCAGAAGAGCATATTTTAAACATCGTTGAGGCGGAACCAGGTATAAGTACTACAACTTTAGCCCAGCAAGTAAATGTGTCCCAAACGACGGTGCATCGAATTTTGAAAAATAATTTACTTCATCCGTATCACATCCAGCGCGTGCAAAGATTAACGGAATTAGATTAAATGATCTAAATCCATTAGACTTTTTTCTGTGGGGATACATGAAAAGCTTGGTATATGATCGCCGCCCTGATATTGAAAATGTCGAAGATCTGCGAAATCGCATTTATGTTGCAGCTCAACGCATTCGCGAAGACATGGTAAATTTTACTCGTGTGCATAATAACTTTCGTCGCCGAATTGATGCCTGTATTAGAGCTCACGGTGGACATTTCGAACATTTTTTACATTAATAAATTATTTTGTCCTGTTTCGCCTAGATCGGTCCTTGTTAGGACCACCACAAATTTCATAAAAAGAAAAAGAATGTATAACTACAAATAACTCAGAACCCGACATTTCGGATGCATTAACTTTAAACATTAAGAACGCAAATCATATGGTTATCGGCATATTAAATGTAAACACATAAACACTTCGACATCAGCTGTGCGACAGACTAATGCATTTCAATAGACTATTCACTATTCATAGCATCTACAATGCTTTATCGATTTTTATTTGCATCTGGGTTAACTTTGATTCATCAGCGGTATTTGTATAATATAGGAGAAACAAAGATATGGACCGGCTTTACCTGCATTTTGGGCCCTAAAATTTGAACAAAATGTATATGTTACAAATAAATTTCTTTTTAAATTTTCAGTAACACATTGATAGGTAGTCTTCAGATTTCGGTAGCTTACGTGCTATTTGCAGGTAACCCTGTATATATATACATATATATATATATATATATATATATATATATATATATATATATATATATATATATCTATATATATCTATATCTATATCTATATATATATATATATATATATATATATATATATATATATGTATGTATGTATGTATGTATGTATGTATGTATGTGTATATGTAGCACTATATGTGCGCGATGAACAATTTCACACGAATCCTTTGTAGCCGCTTCTGTAGCGTCCAGCTGTAAAGTCACTAACTTGACCTTTTCTATGAACGAAATAGCCGAATACGCTTCGGTGATTTAAAGCAGAGATTGTTATATGGAGCAAATTCGTCGAAGAGCTTACAATTATTGACCTATGCTAAGCATAACCTCTGCAGCATCGGTAACTTGGTACTTCCCACGTTGAACTGTATTTCTTCCAAAACTGACGAAACATTATTCGTCCGATTTTTGCAAACGGTATATTGGAGGCACTTACCATCGTTGAGTCACACAGAAATTATTCATATTGTCTACTTCTGTTTCTGTTTTTAATTTATGCGAGAATATTGTACTCAAAGCGTGCAACTCGCTGATCAAAGCCATATAACTTTGGCACCATCACAGTAACGATGCCAGAACTATCACAAAAATATTAACCGTGTAACGCAGTAATGCCTCGCCTAAATGTTACGTATTCAGTGATTTCCATTTTGTCTTGTTTCGGTTTATTTGCTGTACAACCTTTTGATGCCATTATGTTGTCGGAATATTGTTTATATTGAACTGTTTGTTTATAAGCTTTCTAATGTAGAGCTAGGTTGTAGTAGCGTAGTTATTTACTCATTAGTGAATAGTTTAGAATGATAGAATTAGAAACCGTTTTGTGAGAGGATGTTTTGAGAAGATGACAACAATATATATACACCTCACTATCACCAATACACTAACTACAAATATAACTCTTTGGTAGACACAAACTACCTATAGATATAAATATAAAGGAGGTTTGCTTAGAGCAGCCTACTCCAAATACAGAAGAGGCTAATGGTAAGGTGGTAATTGTATGTTGTGCATATTTTATCAAGGAATGTAAAAATGGTACATGACTAACACGAATTGCTTTGTCCACAATTAATGTGCCAGGTACACTCGAATGAAATATGTAATAATATTATGTATAATTATTCGGGTTTTCATGGTGAAACAAATTCAGAAAAAAAGTTTTCAGTTTAAAAAATTAGCAATTTCTATAAAATCAACTATGCAGTCTGATACTGAAAATGCCTGTAATACAGGGTAAGTTCTTATGTACATTCCCTCTTTTACGTATTTGGATATCTCTTCTTTACAGACCAACCACCTTATATACAAACAACAGCAAGTACTACAGTACCCATTTCTTGTTCGTAGTTTTGTACTCTAATTAAAGTTATTAGTGGAGATGACAATAGCAGGTGGAATTATTCCTTTTTCGCAGCGACTAGATAGACTCGTGTCTATTCGCCTCATGAGAATGGATTCGTGTTGCCTACTAGTGTCCTCGAGAGTCGACAAAACACGAGTTTGTCTAATCTCTGCAAAGGTAATAATGTCATCCACCTTTGTCCTCTCTAGTTATCAGTAGAGATGACAAAAGCAGGCGGAATTATTACTTTTTTGCAGCGACTAGACAGGCTCATCTTTTAGTCTAGCCGTTGCAATTTCATCTGTCTTTGTCCTCTCCAGTTATCAGTATTAAGTGCATAGCCAAGCACTGGAACTAAACAGATTTTGTAGTACAAATTTATATAAGCTCATATCTGGCACCGGTACTACCCCAAAATATGCACTTATGCTATTAAAAGTATTGTTTTTACTAAACCATTTATGTAAAGGATTTACATTAGGTGAAAAACTATCGTATTTGACTTGGGTATATTGTTATTTTTTTTGCATTTCCACTCTGCAACTATCTCAGGGGAGTAGAGTATTATTATAAATTGTGAATACTATCAGTGTTTGGCATGGATTACCTATACATTAATTGACATCTGTTGTCCTAATACAAAGTATTATAAATTTCATTCGTTGTTATTTGTATTCCATGTTTCTTTAGCATTAAAAAAAAACATATATATCGGATAGCCATCGGTAATGTGTTATTCGTTTCACTTTCATAGAGAGTATAGAAATTTTGTTTATATGTGTCGCCAACTGCTCAACTAATTATAGAAAATACGTTTTACAGAAAATTAATACCAGTGTTAAAATACGTAATACTATTTTCATTTTAAAGAAAAATTAATTTGCTGATCTCGTCTATAAAAGTGAGCTATTCTTCTACTACAAAATTTGTAAAACATTCAAAATCTAATTTATACTGACGGATTTATTTTTGGGATAACATATGATCTCTTCTCCACTAACATGCATTTTTTTAAATAAATGTATTTTGTTAAGGCATTATATAAATATTTTTAAAAATTTGAATATTCCGCCTACCTAGAACCACCACAGTTGGTATTACCATTTAGTGTGTTTTTCTTGTATTTTCTTTAATGGTTCTAGCAATAAAAGAGGGACATATGTAAATCGGCCATGTAACAGGTCACGTACTACGAGACCAGGTCGTCAAAAGTAGAAGTAAATATCACGTATTTTGAAGTGTCGTTTTTTTTTCACAAGTCGCAAGTCAATTAATACAGACCAGTATTAACATATTTTTTTCACATCTATTTTTAATTTCTGTAGTAATTATAAAGTTTATAAAACAACTTTCTTTCACGTTTTTCGGCGAATTAGAACTTACTTTGACGGCATTGTATGCGTAAAGCGTCTAGTAAAGGTTTTAAGTCGCTGCAAAACTTATTATTGAATATCAAACAAACGCTGCTGTTAATCGTCTAGTCAAGTTTTGAAAACCGCCGGTGTGTAACCACACTGGATTGGTAACGGTCCCGATTGCGGGATGGTACGAATAGTCCCGATTTTAACATTAGCAGCAGCGATGGACGAAGTAAGAAGTTGCTAAATTTTTGCTACTAGATATACTCGTGTTTATTCCTCAAGAGCAACTCTGGCCAATTTCTCCTATGTTGTCCAACACTGATTAGCATTAATATTGTAATTAGCGCACGTTTCCCTACGTCCAAAATCACCATTCTTCTTTTGTGAAAGTGAAGTGAAAATAAAGTATTTGAAAATCAGTTTGAAGTAATTGCTTGAGTAAAATTTTCCAAAATTTTCCGCCGCGGCTTAATCTTTGATTTAGCTTGATCTTTGAAATCGGCATGAAACACCGTGAAGAAATTGTAAGCCGAACGCCGAAGTAGAAACTTTACATCCTTGGGAAAATTTAAGAATAAAGCTTAACTTTCCTTTACCCTAACAATTGCCGGATTACTACAATCCTTATTTTAATTTTAAAGTTACGATTTATTGTTTTGCTGCAATCTGATAAATATAAAACAAATAAATAGATAATGAATAATGCTGAACGGAAGGTGCGTTTTTCATTTCTATTGCCATGAATACTTCGTGTTCACAGAACATATTTCATCATCCGTAAGACGAGCCCTCCAGCAAACTCGATCGCGTCACCGTCGGGGATGGTGAAAAAAAAAAAATAAAAGCTGACTGGAAGTGGAGCTTTTTTGTTTCTATTGTCATTAATGATTCGTATTCATAATCTACAACTATACAGGATATTCCACTACGCCATCCCTAAAGCAACTCCACCAGCAGACTTCAACTTTTGTAACTATTTATTAACTGAAATGTGACACTAAAATAGCGAGCGGCTCGCGTTGACTACGCGCACACTCCATCTTCATCGTCAGATGACGTCTTGCTGGCAATAGCCAATAAACGACATTCAATGTTTAGTTTACGCTGTAACAGATTGTGTACGTACTAAACCTACTCTCTATCATAGTAGGCATGTTTCGTAAATACGAGATATTAATTGCATGAGAAAGGAATATTGTGATGTCGGTTTTCTTTTTTTGACCCACGCCAACGGCGATCCGATCGAATTTGCCGGTAGTGCTGTTTCAATGATGGTGTGCTTAGATATCCTCTGTAGCCATATTGTGTGCACACGAAACATTAACGGCAATAAGAACGAAAGATGAGAACCATCCGATCGAATTTGCTGGTGGGGCTGGTTTATGGATAACCTACTGATATATCCTCTGTGGTCATATTTTGCGAAAACGAAACCGTAGCGGCAATAAGATTGAAACACTCCATTTTCGACCAGCTTTTATTTCTTTTCCACCATCGCCAACGGCGATACAATCAAGTGCGCTGGTGAAGTTGAAACGATGCGACGTGGTTGCACACTTCACCCTAGAAATTAAGCAATGCTTGGCAGGAGATAAGATGATAAACATCCTGAAGGGTTATTCAGCACATGAGAAGCGAGATGCTCAATGCTGAGGTGTTGTCTTCCTATACGATAACGTTCAGGTCCACAACAGCTTCTCCGCAACAGTTTCCCTGGAAAATGTTTCATTATCTGTCCTATCGCCTCCCAGCGAGCATAATAGTTAGCATTAGTTATCCCTGCCATCATTGAAAATTCGTGCGAATTTTCTTTTAAATGTCAATTTCTCGTAACTGCAAGCTAGCGTTGTACTAGGTTACAAAAAAGATGATTTCTGATGCTAAGTCAACTTGAAAGCTTGCAGAATTTCATGAAAATCTGGGCTCTAGTATTACTTGTACTTCAATCTAACTGCGTACGGCTCTATTGATGATCGGGTGTTATCTTAAGTAAAACGTAAAATGTCTCTAGCTATGTACATTGCTATGTCAAGTATTTTGATACAATGAGATCGTTAGAATTTCTCTATATCTCGTTATTAATGCATGATTATTCAGAAAGTGCCTTCTCTCTGTAATGCGCACTAAGCATTATACTCGTTTCTTGTTTTATTTGAATAAACCTTAATTACACTTAAAGAGATTTACAATTCGAACTGTCTAAATAATAATTATTATAAGTAAGGAAATTAAGTTTTTTTCCCCGTTCAAATGCATGCTATTCGTCACATTCATTGTAATTATAGCGTTCATAAAAAGGCTCATGCGTGTTTTGCGCCAATTAACGATAACAAAATAGTAACATTAATTACATCGCAGTATTATAATAACTACATATGCACTTATTATAATCATGCCTTTGTTATACGTCTATAAATAATGTTAACCTTGTGGTAGTGATTTATGGGTACATGTAAAGTAGATGAAATAAGAACTCGTAGGCAATTAAGAATTGACGTAGATTAAGACGTATTATTTTATTTATAAGTTAACGTTAGATACCGAAGGATGATTAAATGAAAAAAAAAGAACGTGATATTTGGTACTACTTTAACAACATTTTGTGAACACGCAAAAAGTTTATAATTTCTTAAATTCAAAGCATATATTAGACTAATGTAGACCGATTTGCACAGTTAATAACTCACATAAAGGCACGTTTAAAAATCGCCATCAGATACGTACATACATATACCAAATAATTATAAAATAAAGCTTATTTCCTATTATTTTTCTCAAAAATGTATCTTGTTTCAATGTGTTAGTAATTATTTGTGCATAGATGGATATCGCTTAGGTGTTGTATATACATCGAAAACTTCA
The DNA here is from genome assembly GCA_020654165.1 of Oryctes rhinoceros. NCBI lineage: Eukaryota > Metazoa > Arthropoda > Insecta > Coleoptera > Scarabaeidae > Oryctes > Oryctes rhinoceros. The sequence continues at coordinate 7,046 of JAIOKQ010000537.1, forward strand.
ACTTTATCTCGTTATAATGATTAAAATTATACTCCGAGACGGAATATTACAATAAGCCATACCAAGATGAACTACATCGCCAGACAATCCCAGGACAACGTCTAAAAGACACTAGACGCCGTGCCTATACAAAAATTCAAAGACAAAGATGCATTTGCTGGCGGCATGTTTCTCCATCCTACCTCTCAAACGCGACATGGCACTCCGCGTATCGTTTACCATATCCACTTCGCGTCTGGATTAAACTAGGAGAACGTTCCGCCGTACAGGAAGAAGTCCGTACCATCGGCGATCTCCAATGACAAGGTTTTAGAACCTTTTAGAATTTTCCATTTTCAACCGCCAGACAGTTGACCGCCAATAAGCTAGGTATGGTGGTCCTAGTTGGAGCCAAATAGAAGTTTGTCGGCGAAATGAGACGTCGCTGAAAAAAACTGAATATACAGGGTTACCTGTAAATAGCACGTAAGCTATCGAAATCTGAAGACTACCTATCAATGTGTTACTGAAAATTTAAAAAGAAATTTATTTGTAACATATACATTTTGTTCAAATTTTAGGGCTCAAAATGCAGGTAAAGCCGATCCATATCTTTGTTTCTCCTATATTATACAAATACCGCTGATGAATCAAAGTTAACCCAGATGCAAATAAAAAGCGATAAAGCATTGTAGATGCTATGAATAGTGAATAGTCTATTGAAATGCATTAGTCTCTCGTACAGCTGATGTCGAAATGTTTATGTGTTTACATTGAATATGCCGATAACCATATGATTTGCGTTCTTAATGTTTAAAGTTAATGCATCCGAAACGTCGAGTTTTGAGTTATTTGTAGTTATACATTCTTTTTCTTTTATGAAATTTGTGGTGGTCCTAACAAGGACCGATCTAGGCGAAACAGGACAAAATAATTTATTAATGTAAAAAATGTTCGAAATGTCCACCGTGAGCTCTAATACAGGCATCAATTCGGCGACGAAAGTTATTATGCACACGAGTAAAATTTACCATGTCTTCGCGAATGCGTTGAGCTGCAACATAAATGCGATTTCGCAGATCTTCGACATTTTCAATATCAGGGCGACGATCATATACCAAGCTTTTCACAATTGTCTCGGATGATGGATGCCGCCGATTGGGAAACCGTTCCGCGTACAAATTTTCTGCCGCAAGATTATTTTGTCCTGTTTCGCCATAAATCAAAATCATATCGGTGTATTCGATATTCGTATAGGATGCCATTGCAATTGCGTGTAATGACGGTGAATGCTATGTGCATACTAAATGGATATCCGAACGCTGCTTCAGCGACTGCCGGTGATTCCCATATGTTAACTAAGACATAGTCGGACTCGAATAAAGAAAAATCATTTTCTCGTTACTACGTGCACATAGAACCGTAATATTTTGTATTTAGGCATTACTCATGCGTTTCTTTCACCTAATTTTTTTTTCGTACTATATCCGAATAAGACTGTATAAACCAGTGTGAGGAACTAATGTTCCAATTGACGCTGTCATACCCGCGGTTCAAAATTTTCTTTATTCCATTAATAATTGGAATATGTGGCAGCATGAAAAAAGCTGTCTTTGATGATATACAAATATTAAATATGCGTGCAACCGCTGCGCGAAACATCGTCCATCTTATGCAGAAAGTTGTCCTTTTGAGTTCGCTCAGGGCCGATGATACTAGTTACCCCATATCTTGGAGCTGAAGCACTTCGAGGGCAAATCCTAGCGACGATAGGACGCATTTGCTGTAATAGCACGGGCTCCTGTATTTCTAGAGTTGTGGATCTTTCTTCTCCCGAAACGGCCTAGCCGCCATAAGGACTACGAGAAACATCTCATATGTAAGAGGTAATACGTTCTAATCTTTGTCAAGTACTGTCCTTATACTTACCGTTAACGTTTCGATGGCTCAGTAGTAAAAGGGCCAGCGCTTAACTGGCCATAGTTAAACCTAGTGTGTTCGTTAGTCCCGCTAGAATTGATAACTTTTCTTAGTGGATTCGGTACACTCCCGAGTCACCATTCGCAGTTGGAGTACCATTAACTGCGCTTCACCCTTCACAGCGAGGGGGTGATAGTAACAAGGCCACCGAACACTTTACACAAACAACCTACACGCTAGAAGGCTTCTGAGGTTATGACAAGCTTGAAAAAGGCTTACACACGCCGTTGGACCGCCACCACACTTAAAAAAAATTAAAAAATAAACATATTAAACGACTAAAAGGAGGATGGGCAGGCGTACGGAGATGTCCTCGTTCTGCGGGGATCCGTCTGTACTTTGTCCGTCGTGAGGGCCCCCAACCCGCATAATTATTAGGGCTCTCAACCCACATAATTATTAGGGCCCATAGTTACTCGGCTTACCGAACTTGGATGGTGGGATAAGGTGGACAAAAAAAAAGGAAGAAAATAATAATAGAATAATAATAATAATATTTATTGATGTCCAATGGCCCACCCATAAAAGGACACAAAAGAAAAAAATCCATGGAATACAATAAAAAAGAAAAAGGTACATCATTCAATAGTTAAAAAAGAATTAGTATACTGCAAGAAAAGATACATATATAACTAATAACATACTAATAGCAGTGTTTCCCAAATTTGCTCATCTCTGCAGTGGGTGAACGTTTCATTATATTCGTCCTTGCCATGCAGTGGTATTAAGGTGGTTTGTCTCCTCTCCTTTGTCTACTCTACAAAAGATAAGGACAATCTTTGCTTAATCCTGTCGTTAATTATAGTATGCAAATATTTACAGCATAGCTTCTCACGGATAAGTTCCAATCAGTTTACAAGAATTAGGTGAATTCGATCAAGATGTAAGCAATCACATGCACACAATGGATATACCGTACCAACGATGCGACTTGCTAGGTACATCAGTGTTTCAAATAATTCGACATAGTTAAAGTAACGTAATACGAGTATCAGTAAACCAAAAGGCCCAACCCCGCTTTTACGAGCTAACTTTAAAAGTAAAGCCAGTATCTTGTCAAGAGATCATTTATATAAAGGAAGGCAACAGTTAGAGCCTTGTAAGACTCCTATATGTAAGAATATTAAATAGAAATAAATATTTTTATTTCGAACATGGAAAATAAGAAGTTAATCACAAACAGTGCAGAAAAATATATTTTATCGGTTTATTGAAACAATCATCGAGGAAACCGGCCACCGCTCGACAAAAGCAGCGAATAAGGGCAGCGTCGAATATAAAATAGCAACAAAAGACGTTAAATTTATTCCGCACAACGAAACGTGAATATTACTTTTCTTTAACTTTCCAATTGAGTACATTGTGCATGGAATAATGGCTGAAACAACAATAATTAGTTTGAAAACGTGGTGCTTTAGAAATCAAAATTAACATCATTGGTAAATTTCTTATCTAAGTGGATGACATAAATTAGAGGCAATTAACACAAATTATGAGTGACAACTGAAAGAATGGGATACATTTGAAGCCAGTTATTAAAATTTAATCACAAGGGAGAAACAAGTAATAAACGATAGTGGCATGTATTCAAATAATGAAACTTTTAAAAATTTAACTAGTGGAGCATGAATGCATGTCATTTCAGTAGTAGGTTAAGTAAGCAACAATTGCCCCAAATTCATTTAACCACCTTTAGCGAAAAGTATGAAAACTGCTTAGAATACCTACCGGTTGTTAATTCATTATCATTACAATAATCTAGATGCTATATAGAAGTTTCATTACTTGCTGCATTAGAAAAAAATGCAGCACAAGTAGTGTATAGTAATAGCACAAATCATTGTTAATTGGCAATCATACCAACGCATTACTTGAAATACAGAGTATTCCGAGAGAATCGTTCGTAGATATTCGCAATTCCATATTAGTAAATAACACCAAACCCACAATATCAACAAACATGGCGACAGTTGCTTAATAATAAGTTGTGATTTTCATCTTTATGAGCAGTTATCGTTGTAATACGAGGGAAGTTCAATAAACGCTTGGCTTTGGCAAGGAGAAAACATTTTTATTTGGCTTGGTCCAACATTTTCGTTATATTTTATATACCACCAAATAAATATAATTTTTTCACCGTTTAATCAAATCTTTTTCAGCCGATCCATTTTTTCATATTCGCAAATACGAAATTATTGCCGGGCGTTAAATCTAGACTCGTAGAATTTGGCCATAACGACTACATCGACGCAGGTGTGTACACGTCCGTTGCCTTTTAAATATACGCCATTAACTATTTTGTCTTTTTTAAAATAATCAATGTAGATAATGGCGCGTGAATCCCAAAGTACTATAACTATGATCTTGTTGGTCGACAAAGTGACTTTGGCTTTTGGTGGCGGTTGGCTACGAAAAATCTCCTGTTTTAACTATTCCTTGGCCTCCGATGTGTTGTGATGAATCTGCATTTCATCAACAGTTGATAAAAAAATAATTACGATTGCGGCATCCAAAAGCTTTCTCACGTCCAAATGAGTTGTTAATGTGTTGAAATGAAACATCCATGGCCTCCCCAACCTCATGCACTTTCAATCTCCTATCGGTTATTACGGTATCGTGAATTTCTTCATTCCTTTGTGATGCGATGATTTACATAATTTGTACGACCTAAACGTTCTACGTCAAAAATTTCACCAAATTTCATTTTTATCTCATCGCTCGTTTTCCTTTTCTAAAGCAAATATTTAATCGTTACTCTGTATTCGATTTTTTTCGTTATTATTAAGCCGGAAAAGTTGTTCATTTTAAATGTCATCGTGCCATTCACGAAATAATTGACGTATTTGTTTGAAAAATTGACAAGATTGTTGTCAAATTTTACTTTTATGAGAAATATAATTATTACAATTGTAGTACCGCCATCTACTGCCGAGGCCTGTGAATTATCGAATTTCCCTCGTACAATAAATTGGGTTAAATAAAACTTTTTTAATGGAAAAATAAGTTTCGCTGTGTGTTGTTAATCTGATTGTGTTTATGTCTACTGTAACAATGAAGTCGGAACCTTGTGAGAGCACTCCACCATAATAGCTTTAAGCTTAATAACCGTGTTTCTGCTATTTTTATTTATTATTATTTTTTGTAGATATGAAATCATATTCCGTTGCCAACGTGTACGTTTTGAAAGCCTGATCTTCCCATCGAACTTATTTTAATATACAGTGTGCAAAATATTAGTTAATAATAATTAACACGAATAATAATAATTCGTGTTAAGGTAATAAAAGAAATTTTATTATTTATAATGTTTCACGATAACTAGGGGTAGGTATCTTTCGGAAGAACGGTCGGCATTTAATTAATTGTTATATTATTATAGGACGAAGTTGCCTGTAGTGGTGGCTTTAACTTTAATTATAAATTAATATGTAGCTCGGTAATAATTAGAAGAAGGAACTTAACGTAGCGCGAAAAGAGAGCAGTGAAAGAACAACACGAATAAAATCTGATAATTTCTCTCCTTCTGAAGGCTCGAAAATCGAATTAAATTTTGAAGTACTACTCTATAGAAGAGATTGCAGAAACATTGTGATTTCATAGAGATTCGAAACTATCTCCAAGACTGAAGCTGAATAAAGAAGTAAGGAATATTGAAGAAAGTTGACGCATATGAAAAAGGCGCCAGAAAGAACGTAAGAATGTACATAACATTTCATTTAATAAAAATCCAAACTTGTATCCTTTGCGTGGAAATCAAGCTCCCCTTATGACTAAATATAATTTTATATTATGCAATGCTGTTCTCGGAGTAATTTTCATTCAAAATCTGTTATTCCTTCCTGTATATTAGAAAACAAAACCAGCCCTTGAGATCATTTCACTCTTATTCCTATTTGATCTACTAGTTCATAAAGAGAAATGTGTTGTCTATCAACAAACACTGTAAACTAAACACCAGTATTAGTAAACTTGATATCTCGAAGAAATAAGAATGAAAAATACGATAAACAAGAGTACAACATAGTCGTATATGAGGTAAGAGACGACAATACTAAAACAATCGGCACAGCCTGGTTTGAACCTTATCACACCATAAAACATCCTTTTAAATAAACGCATGTTCCAGATGAAAACAACCGCCGCATCTTCTCGAAAGAATCGTCACGGTCCCGAATATACCGTTATACTTTTGTCGCAAAGGCGACCGACCGCTGCAAGAACAACACAAGCACCGGTACCGCTACCTTGACACGAATGAGGGTGTTCACCAAAAGAGAAGTTCGCTCGAAGGTAGCGCGCGCGGGTGACCTGCAACAGAGTGTGAATCATAACTAAACCTCGCCATATTAGGATTCGCGGAGGCTGTCTATAAAAAACCAACCGCGCTCTGTTAATGCCTCCACAACCACGCACGGGACCAGCACTCTTGTCGTTATGGGAATCCGGACCAGCTACTATTGGACCTTCATATCAAGGCTTGTTCTTTCTATATCAATTTGAATAGTTTAAAAGTAAGTAAAACAACGAATGTGATATAATGAAGTAATATAATCAATAACAACAAAGATATAATCATTATACATACACGGCTGTATAACTGATGAAGAATTAATAATGAAGCAATAGGTATTATTTAACATCGTATCAGTAAATCCGCAAATGACTGTATTATGTTTTCTACCTTCTTCAGATATAAAGTAGAGAAAGGGAAAACGACAAACATAAAAAAGCTAGGAAAGATGTAGTAAATATACGCGCCGATGCAGGTGTAGTGAAAGAACAGGTGTGTGATATATTGTGTACACATCCATGCAAGAAAAGAATGGGATCTACCTCAACGCTACGATAAATAAAGGATCGATTGCAACGTAGTATACCTAATATATTATGTAGGACGAGAAGTGGGCCAGATATCTCTGAAGCACTGCAATTTTTCATTGTACGTAATTAAACTTCGTTACGTAAGTTTAATTAGGAACATTACGTTAGTTGCCTTTTTTCAAAACAGAAAGGTCGAAATGCTGATTTTGTCACGCATCATTTGCCAAAGTAAATTTACACAAAGGGTATTTACAGGTAACCCTGTATACAGGGTTACCTGTAAATAGCACGTAAGCTACCGAAATCTGATGACTACCTACCAATGTGTTACTGAAAATTTAAAAAGAAATTTATTTGTAACATATACATTTTGTTCAAATTTTAGGGCCCAAAATGCAGGTAAAGCCGGTCCATATCTTTGTTTCTCCTATATTATACAAATACCGCTGATGAATCAAAGTTAACCCAGATGCAAATTAAAAATCGATAAAGCATTGTAGATGCTATGAATAGGGAATAATAGTCTATTGAAATGCATTAGTCTGTCGTATAGCTGATGTCGAAGTGTTTATGTGTTTACATTGAATATGCCGATAACCATATGATTTGCGTTCTTAATGTTTAAAGTTAATGCATCCGAAATGTCGAGTTTTGAGTTATTTGTAGTTATACATTCTTTTTCTTTTTATGAAATTTGTGGTGGTCCTAACAAGGACCGATCTAGGCGAAACAGGACAAAATAATTTATTAATGTAAAAAATGTTCGAAATGTCCACCGTGAGCTCTAATACAGGCATCAATTCGGCGACGAAAGTTATTATGCACACGAGTAAAATTTACCACGTCTTCGCGAATGTGTTGAGCTGCAACATAAATGCGATTTCGCAGATCTTCGACATTTTCAATATCAGGTGTCGTTTGGGACACATTTACTTGCTGGGCTAAAGTTGTAGTACTTATGCCTGGTTCCGCCTCAACGATGTTTAAAATATGCTCTTCTGCTTGCTGAACTCTACGTGATATATGACGGCCACGACCTTCGAAACGTGGAATTACTGATCCTGTTTCTCGAAGTCGATACACGGTTCTCACAATTGTCTCGGATGATGGATGCCGCCGATTGGGAAACCGTTCCGCGTACAAATTTTCTGCCGCAAGACTATTTTGTCCTGTTTCGCCATAAATCAAAATCATATCGGTGTATTCGATATTCGTATAGGATGCCATTGCAATTGCGTGTAATGACGGTGAATGCTATGTGCATACTAAATGGATATCCGAACGCTGCTTCTGCGACTGCCGGTGATTCCCATATGTTAACTAAGACAGAGTCGGACTCGAATAAAGAAAAATCATTTTCTCGTTACTACGTGCACATAGAACCATAATATTTTGTATTTAGGCATTACTCATGCGTTTCTTTCACCTAATTTTTTTTTCGTACTATATCCGAATAAGACTGTATATACCAAAATTAATAACTAGAGAGACTACAAGAATAAATCAATCCTAGGTGGCCTAACTCTATTATTGTAATATTGGTTGGCTAGCTTATACGAGTTTGATACTAAGTTCTATTCTCCATATTCTCGCCTAATCGTAATAGTAGTATTGGCATTGATAATTTAATTGTCGCGTTCACTTTTCTCGTTTTTTGCATTTTCTTCGTGTTAATTTTATTTCACTTTTCCTGAACTTACCAAGAAGTGAATTTGTATCGATGATTTAATCCACATCAAAGTAACGGCACTATTGATTTGTCATTCGGTTCTGTCAAATTATAGAATATGTCGTTGATCCAATAAAAATTTAAATTGGAATTTGAGAACAAATTTCTGACCTCTGCTCAGTTTTCATGTTCCTTCAGCTATTCAGAATTAAATAAATAACATTAGCGTAGAAGGGTTACTAGGTGTCTTTTTTAGTCAATTTTATCAATCAATTCAACCGTGATTTATGTAAAAGAAATATTATGAAATTGTTTTGTTGATGCATGTCGGAAGGCAAGAAGCGCGAACATCATGCAGAAATCGACTAAATAAACCGCTTGGCTTGTTCGTTACTTTGAATAAGATACCAAGAAGCTAGTTCGCGGCGATCAGATTACTTGAACTGTATTGCTGTCCGTCTGACTTTTGGGCTGACGTAGAACATGGCCGCTGTTTTGCTTACAGCGTTCAGCTGTTTGTTACCGAACCGCCGTGTATATTTAACTATACGTTTCAGCATGCGCCGTATTACCAACTCGCGCTTAATTTTCACCAAATTTCAAGTTTATGTTCGTGACATCGTTAAACTTCTTACCTTAAAACTTGCAAATGGAATTGTAAATTCTCATTTTATAAATTTTATACCGGATTATCCAAGTTACTTAAATTTCCTGTTCCTATTTTAAGATTTTATTTCCGTCATTTGTTTACTCTATTTTCCAAGTAAGAGAATTAAGATTGTATTCCTATTTTGATGTTGGTAAATTTGTTTTAGCTCCCTTCAGTAGACGTTGATGGACGTGGCGCTCCATACCGAAATAAGTAACAAATTTCATGAGTTTGTAGCACAGTAATAAGTTCTAACGCTCACGAGTTGATTACGTTTTTTAGTAATTAAATATCTGACAGTTATAAAGTTACTTCGTTCTACGAGTAGTTTATTTCCATACAGACATAGTAAGCTTTTTGCATTAAAAGAAAATGAGTAAAAAAACCCATTTCTTTGCTATGCAGAAACAGCGCACGTGTTGCAATATTTCGCGCTGAAACAAAGAACGAAAAGAAGTATGTGATAATGTTGAGTGCAAGTTGGGTAATTCTAAAGTATCAGTCGCTTATATTACTTACTAACCATCGTTATTTTCCTTATAATTACCTGAAAACAATTACAGATCATCATACCAGTTGACTAGTTACTACCGGATCCTTCAAATTCTTAGAGGCAACCTTGGAGCTTCTCTTGCGGAATGAACGGCAAAAACTGAAGTTGCACCGTCTTCATTGAACAACTGCTTCGACTTCTTAACGTTTAAGACCGAGCTCGTTTTAAGGAATTCGGTCACCAAATATTTTGCACTGGAATTTAAAATGGTAACTTCCCGGTATTTTTGGTTGAATTTTCTGATAACAACTGAGTAGCACCCTTCTCCAGTTTTGTAACATTGAATTAGATAAATTCTTTGTTGTAAAGTCAACATTATAGCATAGCGAAGATTTAATTTGCTTAGATATCTGCTGTTAGTGGTATTTTTCAATGAAGTTCACCTACTAGAATTACTTCTAAAAATTGCGAAAAAGTTCAAATTTTGAAGAAAAATTGTATTACTTCGAGAACCGTTCGAGTTAAATAAAAAGTAATTTGTGCTTTTTTGGGGGTTTGAAAACTAGCATTGAAATTTTCTGAGAAATCAAAAATAAGATATACACTCCGCCAAAAAAGTATCGCATAAACTAAAAAAGGGCATTTATAAACCCAGATATTTTTATACGTCCACAAAAAGTTTGCCTCGTTTATGTGAACTATAAAAACACTAACAAAATCATGGAACATAGCTTTTTTACTTTTTTTTTTCTAAAAGAACACATTTAGAAAAATGCATATGTGTAAGGTTTGTTCAGTTGTTTATTGAAAGTCTTCCTATACGGACAAATTTTAAAGTGCGAAGTCAGAGTTCTGTATCCACGCTTTTAAAACTAAAATGAGCAATTTAACTTCAGAACAAGTGGCTGCTATAGTTGCTTTAATCGAAGATGGACGATCTCAAGCATACGTTGCTAATTTGATGAACATCAATCACTCAAATGTTTCTAGAGCCGTAGCCAGATATAGGGAAACAGGCAATTACAATAGAAAACCTGTACCAGGTCGTCCAAGATGTTCTACTCGCCAAGATGACCGCTATTTATTACTACAAGCATTACGTCGAAGACATGTAACTGCGAGAAAATCGCAGAACGACCTGGCTAGAGTCAGAAATACTCGTGTGAGTACTCGAACTATTCGGAATAGGTTACGACAGAGTGGATCAAGAGCTAGAGTAGCTGTAACGGCTCCTCGTCTCACTAGGAACCACCGAGTGGCTCGCTTAAAGTTTGCCAGTTTGTTTAAAATTGGAACGTTAATGACTGGGCCAATATACTCTTCACAGATGAGTCAAGATTTGGTCTTTACACCTCAGATAGGCGTATCTCAGTGTACAGACGAGACGGTGAGCGCTATTCGCAGTGTAATATCAGACCTAGACCTAATTTCGCCGGTGGCTCTATTATGGTTTGGGGAGGCATCCGTTTAACAGGTCGTACAGAGTTAGTACCAGTAGACAGAGGTACACTGACTGCCCACAGGTATATAACGGACATTTTAGAAGAACATTTAGTAGCATATGCGCCAATTATAGGAAACGAATTCATGTTAATGCACGATAATGCACTACCGCATGTTGCAATAATCGTCCAGGAATACCTTAACGATGTTGGTATTCCAGTTTTAGATTGGCCTGCGGTAAGTCCGGACATGAACCCAAAATGTTGCTCCCAGCGGAGCTGCATGGACTAGAAAATGCTCTCCGTGACGAGTGGGAGAATTTGGATCAGGCTTATATACGGCGGTTAATCGAATCTCTGCCAAACCGTATGCGAGCGGTCATAAGAGCCAGAGGTGGCAATACTCAGTATTAAAAGCTACTGTTATGACATTTTTCTTTCCAAAATTATAATTTCTTGTTTGAATAAAAATCTCAAGTATGAGTTCTTGTTTTTATTTGGCCTGTATTTTATTTAAACAATCATAGAAATTATATCTTAGAGCGCATTAAAGTATATTTACAACTTTATGCTACAAACAAAGATTATGCGATACTTTTATGATTCAAAGCTAAATTATGCAATACTTTTTTGGCGGAGGGTATTTTTTCCTCTTTTAAAGTCGATCCGAGGTCATACTGTATATATCCTTTTCCTTACATTGTGATGACGTTTATAAACGAAAACCTCTCCTTCAACAAACCAACAAAATCTCTTATCTGTTATACTCTTTCCTGAAGCTTATATCTGGGAGGAATTTGCACAAATGCTTCATATTGTAGTTAATAATGAAAGAAACTAGTGGTTGGAAAATCGAAAACTTTCAGTCTATTGACTTAATAATGCGCTTCGAATCACTAGCAAATTACCAAATACATTAAGGTAGGTTACGTAATTTTGAGGACTATCAACAAAATGATGCCAAATAAAATAATACATAATAAAATAAAAAATAAAATAATGCCAATAGTGTTTGGCATTATTTTGGAGGCAAATTGAAGGCTTTGTTTGTCGCCCACGAAGTAATTTTAATTGACTTGTTTCTTTTTTTTATATCAAAATTTAATGACGTAAATTATGACACTGTTAGAATATAGCTTAAACCTAACCAAAATTAATTCGTATTCTGTAAATGTTCAATCGAATTTTGATATTTCACATAGTTGCAATTAAATAAAAAAATTAACGAAACCATTTTGCTTGTTATTATTTAGTCAATACAAATTCCTCAAAAATGTTAGAGTTACAAACTAAAATCATGGTCATAAAATTTCAATTTTTCCAATGTAAGAGATAAATTTAGCCTTGTCAAAATTTAGTAGTCTATCTCTTATGTAAGCATGACAATCTACAGCCACTACATATTGCGTACACCTAATACAAGTTTTAACAGGTGATTATTGCACCATTCGACCGTTTTATTGTCTCATGTCGAAAGAAACACCACGTATTTGAAAATAAAAACCGTGGATTTTAATACATGATTCCAGCACGAAAGGAAATAACCAACAATAGTAAGCAATTCCAAAGCGTTGTTTACTATCACACCGCGTGCAAAACAATAAGCGCAATAGAAATTTAATGCAAATAGGACAAAAATGCGGGATTACTCTGATCTCGAGAATCGCGTTGCCCTTGTCTGTCTTACTTTGTAAACTTGAAGAGTTCTCGATTACCTTTTACGTTACTTCTTTATTTGTGATGTTGCATTCTTCGTCTGAATCACAACAATTTATTTATACGGAACACGATTACAAAGGAATTTTGCATACCCTTGAAGTACCCGATATAAATGTTGACCCACTAATCCATTAAAAATGCTTTCTATATATGCAATTCATTCAAAGATATGTTCTTGGGCCAGTGGCGACTTCTGGTTAAGTTCACGAAGTTGTCGATTTTTTTGCGATTAAAATAAATGTTAACTTATGCAGCTCCACCCAGTGCGTGGACGGACGATAATTTCCTTTCTGAGCAATTTAGAAAAAAGGTTTCCAAATTAAAATTGCCAGGTAAATACTTCCAAACACAAAATTATATCCATTTACATAGGATTTAAATAGAACATCCTGTCTATTATTACTACCTTAAATACTACCCTTCAGTTCATGTCAACCTTCTTCAATATTCTCCCTACACCTGCGTGAGAAGTTCCAAAGCTTCGCGGCCTGATAGTGGGGGCGCAAGTACAATCAAATCTATAAAATATTGAGTCAAACGTGCTATAAGGTTTGAGACGTGTGCCCTTTAATTGTTTGCGTTCTGTCATTTTGAAAAAAAGAAAAAATGGAAACAAGAGCAGTATATCATGAAATACGTTGTTTTAAAGGGTTTAACGCCGAGACATAGAAGAAATAGTTATATTCCTTTTTAAACACAAAATTTTCTCATTCTTCAAGTGAGGTCGTCGCAAATTCTGCCTTTTACTTGTCGAGATAGTCAATTCCCTTTGGTTTCGACAATAAAAATGTGAGTTGCTAAATTGAATACCCATTCAAAATAACGAACACTTGGGACGACTAATAACAGTTTCCACTGACGAAAAAATTACCAAAATTCACAGTACTGTATTAAAAGATCATCACCTTAAGATACGCGAGCTTGTTAAGGTTACAAACATCTCGATCCCATATTTTAATCAAAGCTTTGGGTATTAAAAAACTTTCTGCTCGGTAAATTAGCAACAGACCAAAAGCGCATTCCGACGAATATTTCTCAAAACGTTTAGATTTACTTAAACGAGCTTCCGCTGACTTTCTTCGACGTTTTATTACAATAGATGAAACATAGACCGACATTTGCGTCCCAGAGACGAAGGAGCAATCGCAACGAACCATGTTATAGGGTAAAAGGGCGCCGAAAAATCTATCTGCAGGAAAAAATCATGCCGAAGGTTTTCTGGGATACTCGCGATGTTGGTGGTGCTTAATAGACTACCTGGAAAGAGTCAGCACAATCATTATTAACTATTTATCTTCATTATTAGATTAATTAAAGCGAGGTGTTCAGGTTAAACGTCTGCCTCTGGCTAGAAAAATGGTACTCTTTCACCACAATAATGTACCTGTTCACACGTCTCGGGTTATTGCCACAAATCTCCATGAGTTACAGGTGCTTCCACATTCGCCATATTTTGCCAGAAATTACTTCGTCTTCCCAAAGTTGAAGAAATGACTCGCTGGACGAATATTTGCTTCAAATGATGAAGTTGAAGCTGAGATAACTGATTATTTGCAGAGTTATAGTGAGGCTATTTAAAGTTGGAAGGTGGTTGATGTAATTATGTTAAAAATAAGGATGTTTCCTTTGTCAGGCCGTGAAGTTTCCGAATTCCTCCGGTATATACATATATCTTCAGATAATTGACATAATTTAAGAATTTTACAGAATATCGGCTCTTTCTTTAACGACCGATATCAGGTTATGCGTCTTCGCATAAATTTTATCGAAGTTTGCCTGAGTTTCGGCTAGAGTTTTTTAGTACTTCGTCCTCCAGTACATGCAAAGCTTTTATATCAACTGAAATTTACAAGATGCCCTTCGAAATCGTTGCCACGTTTGTTTCATTTCGTTTCAATTTTTACGTAAAATTTAATATATACATCGAATTTCCACATTTATTCGAAGTGAGCACAATTTGTCTTCATGCAACCTGCATACAATTCCTTATATTTTATGTAACATTTCAGGAGTAATATTTGGTATAAAGCACACATTAAGGTCTCCACAGATGCACGTTCTTTGCAGCGGCATTAGCCGAATGGGGAAAATTACACAGGAAAGAATAAAGAACAGACTCCTCCAAACACTACACGAGTTTTAACGGCGGTTTTCGTAGAAGCTAACATGAATTATTGTTTATCGCGATTCACATATTTCGAAGATTTAATCTTCCGTGAACAAGTACCTGTATTATACAGTTTAATAAAATTAGCACAGATTCTTTGCATTAGTGTCTTAAATCAGCAATAGTACGTTTGTGCAATAAAACAAATGACCAGCTAATTATTTTATACGAACAATATGCGACCGTCTCTGGCAACACACGCTGAACGTTATTTCCTTGCTCATTCTGTATACGGACGAGGAAAATCAAGACACGCCAGATTTTTTCGAACGACAGCTTCCGTGTGCACACTGACTCATAAACGTACCGGTTCGGTTAATCCTGTTAGAAGGAACACGTGTCCCATGCTGACTTTACGCATTGTCTTAGAAATGCATCGAGAATATTTTTTCATAAATATTTCCATTTATTTACCTAAATTACCAAATTTTCAGCGTGTTCTTTTTATATTTCTTAGAGGTGCTGGAAGCGTAAGCCTATATCAAAGGGGTCCACTAAAGCTCATCGCTTTAGCGGAAGCAAAGGGTTACCCTAAAGCGTTGAGCTTTAGCGGACCCCTTTGATATACCTAGCAGGCAAGTATATATCTAACAGCGAACATGTATTTTATTGAATTGACACAAACAAGAACGAGATTCGCTCCTCCATTATTTGTCGCAACATGTAAAAATATACAGTGTGATAATTTAAGTACAACGGAAACACGTCTAAAGTTACGTAATAAAGAAATAGAAATCGGAAACTTCTGTGATCATCAAGAACAAATGATTGCATATATATCAGAACTTCTATTTCTTCGAATGAACGAGGGATGTTTCGAAAGTTCTTGAAGTTATGGTGAAACTAAATTACATAGAACAGGTAATGGTGATAGATAGATTATATAGTTTAGTTTGAGTCAAGTATTCGACGGATATAGACGCATTTTCGTAGCACTGTTTTTGTAACAATGGACGACGCGGTTAAATCTCTACGAGCAATAATTTCTTTTTGTAAAAGAAGGTTACAGAAACGGTAATAAAACAAAGAGAACAGAAATTCTTCAATGTCTACAGGGAGTGTTTGGTGAGTTTGCAGAATCTAGAAGTAGTGTATATCGGTAGATCGATCGTTTTAAAATTCGTAGATCATCGTTAGCAGACGAGATGCACGCAGTGACGTCGGGCATTGCTGCTGTAGAGGAGGACCTGCCGAAACAAGGCAGGCGAATACCTATCCGCCAAATTAGTGTGCGCCTATGTATAATAAGTAGACGACAAGTTCATGACATCTTACATGATTGTTTGGGCGTAATCAAAGTTTCGGCGGTGATGAATTGTGGCAACGGATAATAACCGCTGACGAAACGAAACGAAAAGTCAATCGAAAGAATGGCGTAAACCGGAAAGGAGCTTAAGTAAGAGCTTAAGTACAGTTCCGTCTGTTGGATAGGTAATGTTGGCTCTATTCGGGGTTTACGAAGGAACTATCTTAATGGATGATTTGCCGAAAATTACTACTACTCGTTAACGCAGAATATTATTCCAATTCCTTAACAAAACCATTGTGACACTGGAAAAATAGCCTGGAAAGTTGCATAAACGTCAGTTATTGCAACAGGATAATGCAAGAACCTATACCGCTAGAAATGCAACGGATAATTTTATGGGAACTACTTCCGCATCCACCTTACTCGCCAGATATCGCATCCAGTGATTTTTACTTGCTTTTACCCAGTTTTGAAAATCTTTGTGCGGTGTTCGACCTGAGTGTCTAACTAACATAAAGAGGAAGATTGCGAAGACACCGATTAAATTCTTTGAAAAATGGCTAAAAAAATTAGTTTATCGTTCGGATCAATCCATTCAGTTAAATGGAGATTATGTAGAAGAACTACATTGTAATATTGATGAAAATTGACAAAATAAAAATATTATAGCTAAATTTCCAGAATTTTCGAAACATCCCTCCTATTAACTTTATTATTAAAAATTATATTCACAACGTATATATGATTTAAACATTTACTGAAATATGTTTCTTACTCGTTATCTTCATGTAAAATGATGCGTTTTTTTTTTTATTATTCAGACTATTACTACACAGTCAAAATAGTTAGAATATAGAATAATTGAAGAAAATTTTAGTTTCGTTATACTTGCTTTGTAGTCTAGCGAACCATTGGAGAAACACTTACAACCACGTAATAAAATTATTAAATCAATGATTGTAGTGTAAAAAAAAATAGCGATGAGTATGTTCATCGTGCATAGTAAACTAAAACCAGGATAATCTACAAATAAAGATGCAAATGTGAACTCTACATAATGTTTCCCTTCGGGATATAAATTCTTTCCGCTCCAACTGAATATGAGCCAATTACGTGCAGTGTTTTCAATATCCACGACAAACAATAATCATCTCGTAGTTGCCAGCGGAAACGATTTGCAACCACCTGAAGTTGTCAGACCGATAGAAAAAGGACGGTCGTGGAAAAAAGCGTAGTCCTTTTAGTTGGCATTTAGTCCTGGAATGCTAAAAATCTCAAAATGCACTTACTTGTGATACAACGTTTCTATAAATAAAGGTCGCAATTAAGCGCTTATTTCCTCTATCTATTTATACGGATCTTACTATTCGTTTCGGGCAATGAAACTATTATTGCGCACATACCTTGTGTTCAACTCAGTGAGAGTATAAAGGAGCGACGAAGACCTAAGTGAAAACAAAACTTAAAGGCAATGTCGATTTGTTTAAATTCGTTAGCATGACTGCGTTGCTTTGCCCGCAGTTCTCTCCGTATATGCGCGTATTTACTTGCGTATTAAAAAACGGGAATAAATGCACGAAAGAAGGATGCATAACTCTCGATTCATAGAAAACGCAAGCATACCAACAATTCTTACTTGTCATCTTTCATATAGGAAGGAATTATGAAACAAACCATATGAAATCCCTGTGTGATTATTGTTGGAAAATTAACCATCGCACATGTTATACGAGGGTAGTCCGAAAAGATTCAAGATTCAAAGATTCGGATTGAAACCTGGTAGATACATGATGGACATACTAAGGGTTGTTAAACGTAGCTTTTTCCGTCTTGGCGGAATTTTACGTTTAGTGGGTGAGAGCAGCCTCTTAAATTTCGAGGATTTTCGAATTTTTGAACCGCCATTATTAGGAATATGAAAGATAAAATTATGTATCTCCAAATACGCCTTCCATAGATCTGTTTAATGTAACAACACATAAATTTCGCGCCATTGCCAAGAACCGATGAAAGGCATATTCGCTACTTGTCTGGGATCCCTTGTGATAGCTTGATACTTATCGCAAAGTAATATGAACTTTGTGTCAAACATATTAGTAACTGTCTTTTGCATCTGGATGTATATGTTACATCCAGATGTACAAATTACATCAGCAGCCATCTGTACCCATTAACTTAAAGCTAAAATCCCACGGACTACTTTCATTGTTTTCAGACCTTTTCTTTAGACTCAGTTTGAGTCTACCTGCCGCGCGAGTATCAGGAAAGTTAACGGCGGGGTAATTTTCTTCATATCAAAAATGATAATGTTCAAAACAATGTTTGCTTAAATCAGTCTATTGTATAAAGCCAGTTGCACCTTTGGCGTAATAATATCGAGAATTAAACATTACTAGTTAAGAGGTCATGTCCGTTGGTAAAACATTATACTTATCAGATTTAATTTGTTTTCAGAATAGAGAAGGTAGATTGAAATTCAGTAATAATTCGAAAGATATATTGGTTCTGATCAAACGAACAAAGGAGTCAAGGGACGCTTGCAATTTCTCAGTTAAGTTGAATATCGCACGGTGTATCCATCTGTGAAATGAATCTGTGTTTCTAGTGTTTAATCGAAGTGTTAATAATGTCAAAATACACCGTATTTTTGAACACGCGTAACCTTCGAGTTTGCAGAAATGTCACCACTTGCGGTTAGTTTTCCTGGTTTCAAATTAATTCTCACAAAACGTAAATATTTACTTACTCCTAATTGGACCTGATACCGACGTTCAAATCGATTAATTAACTTGAAAACTCAATGTTAATGTTTTTGCCCCGTTCACAATGTATAATACTGAAAGATAAGTTTTAAAAATTTCAATTCCGAAAATTCCGAAGGCAGTTTCATTACAAAGCAATTTTAGGGCGAATTTGGATATTCTATGTCCAGACAGTATTTATGGTCCATTGAGTAAGTGATTTGACAGAGGAAAACGATTCTAACCAATTTTGTCAGCTGTAAATGAAACCAACTATTTTCTACCTGAAATATTTGTTCATACGAGTGCTTAAATTTAAAGAAGACAGCGACATGTGCTTAATAATGCTTAATAATCTGAACCTTATTTTAGAACAAGAAAGAAAACGATTGGAATTTTAGTTCAATCGAATAACAATCCTCCTCGAATCTTCGCGACTAAAGAGGACAAAAGCGAGTGAAATCATACCTGTCTAGCAGCGACTAGACAGGCTGGTATTTTGTCCACTCTCGGGGAAACCAGTAGGCAACACGAACTCGTTCTTGTAAGATGAATAGACATGAATCTGTCTAATCGTTGCAAAAAAGGTATGATTTCACTCGCTTTTGTTCTCTCTAGTCATGATGTTAAAATTTTCAGCTCCGAAAAAAAGAAATGCACTCGTCTCAACATGTTGTGCCCTACCTTTCATTTCAACGTACTTATTGACTAGAATAGGTAAATTTTGGTGCCCACCATCGGCACAGCTAACGAATTGACTCTCGCATGCGAAGCACTAGTCAGTATCTAGTTAGTTGCCGTCTGGAGCCAAAGTAATACTAGCAGCCGGATACTTTGTGTTCAGTTTTTAATAATGTCGAAGATACATAGATTGAGAAAACAGCTATCATTAAAGACAGTGAATAGGTTTATTAAGGATGATCCTCATTTGATTTACGACAGCGTAAAGATTAAATATTTAGTGTGCGATATATATCTACCGTATTGGTCACAGAGACATTGTAAGTTGCATGTGTAAAGCGTAAACCATCAAACCCGGAACAATTCTTATTTGGTTCATGTACAATGATGGTTTGCCGTAATCTAGTGTTCATCTTGTTAAACAACGTTTCATTCATTTATTTTGGGAGAAATACGCCAATATTACATTACCGAGCAGTTGAAAGTTGAATTGATTGCAAAGAAAGATTTGAACTTAATGTTATGGTGCGCAAAATGAAACCACATCAATCGTCATCTTCAATTTTATTAGTTTCTGGACGAATAGAAAAATGTACCGTGTAGGTAATTTCAATAGTGGTGTTAAGCACATTTGGAAAAATTTGAAATATCTAGGAGACAAGTCAGAAAAAATTTTAAGATTGGTTAAGAGTGATTTATAAACTATTCACAGTGATTACATCGGAGGAATGCAAGAAATAGAAAAATTGCAAAATTTTTCACTATTAGATGAATCACTGCAAATTGTGAAGATGGACACGTACAGCTTTGTTCGGTAAGAGACACGAAAAAATGTTTTCTAATTAAGTTTCAAAGTTCTCAGTTTTTTATTTTAATTGTGCTATCTAGGTCATCACTAGATGTATGTAGAGTTATCGTTTTCTTTATACAGAAATGGTACCTCACGGCGGGCGCGTTTTGCAGAAATAACTTTGGGCATGCACCCTATGTTTAAAATATTTAATCTCGCTTCTCCAGTCTTTCAGGGGTCAGGACAGGCGCTTTAGACGGTACGTTTATTTTTAATCATCGAATTACATACACTCTAGATTTCTTTATATATATATATGACTGGAGATGGCAACTTCCCGTGTTCATTTAGTAACACAGAGACAATTTATGGAAGTCGATTCATAATCTGTAAAAAACCATCTTAAAAACTTTTTTGTATCCAACACCGGAACGGCACAGTTCGTGATAGTATATTTCTAGATACTGACTCCTCCGTGGCATGCAAGAGTCGATTCGTTAGCTACACCGATGGTGCGCACCCGAATTTGCTCACTCTAGTAATGACTAATTTCATCATAAAAGACGTCGCACGTGTCTTAAATTGTTCTAAAACCACTTGTTCTGAAGTTAAATTGCTCATTTTAGTTTTAAAAGCGTGGGTACAGAACTCTGACTTCGCACTTTAAAATTTGTCCGTATAGGAAGACTTTCGATAAACAACTGAACAAACCTTACACATACGCATTTTTCTAAATGTGTTCTTTTAGAAAAAAAAAAGTAAAAAAGCTATGTTCCATGATTTTGTTAGTGTTTTTATAATTCACATACACGAGGCAAACTTTTTGTGAACGTATAAAAATATCTTGGTTTATAAATGCCCTTTTTTAGTTTATGCGATACTTTTTTGGCGGAGTGTACATATAGAATGTCCATGTTCTGAAATAAATTTATTTGGTCTAATTTAAATAGAGGAATGCGTAAACACTCCGAAATACATTTCATGATAAGACTGCCATTTTTAAAGGAAGGTGTATATTTATGGCGAACAGTTATTTATTTTAAAAACCAAAATACATTATCGGACGGTATTTTCCGAAAAAAAAATGTTTTGTAAATTTCTATTTCCGACAGACCCACTGGAAAATTGCAGCATGGTCCGTGTTAGTCCAAGTAAGTTTATCCAATTGCTAATAGTTACATGTAACTGTTGTGAGAAACAATTACCTAAAAGTGTTCAATGTGAAATAGAGTTAGTTCGGAAAACTTTCTTTGTGTTTGAGACCGATAATAAATTAAAATTTTAAAATACTTCGTCTACATGCTGTGGAGACCGCGGATAAATACGATCCATCTTCTCTGATTTAAAGAATTTTCAGGAAAAATATGCAGAAATGTGTGAACTGGAAAATGGTAAGGTAAATCCCGATTGCAAGAGGAAGAGCGTTAAATTTTGGAGATCGGGCAAACGAATGAAACGATCTCTAGCTTTTACGCAATCCAAATTTAAAAACGTAGAACATCTTCGGCAAGTATATAGGTAGGAAAAATATTTAGCATGAGGAGGAACACGCAGAAAAGTGTTATTGGAAATTGCTATGAACAGCATTGTTGTGCAAATTAATGGAATCTGCGGATCGTGATTCGCCGCTAGAAATTGGAAGCCGATGCTAATATTAACTTACGATATTTTAAAGCATCCTATAACTGGATAGAGTGTTTAGGAAGATAAACGCATTTTTAGGATGGTCAACATATAAGCAAGACACTGCGGAATTAAACACCACAGATTTGCCAGAGATTTCAGAACATCGCATGTCGCAATATGTAGGGCTGATAACGTTTGCCACCATGATGAAAGCGAATTTAATTTGTTGTACTCTAACCGCCATGATGGTACTTAGAAGTGGCGTGTGTTAGAGGGATAGGTTCACAAAATTGTTTCCTGCAAAAACGAAAAAAAATATTTGCTTGATGTGATGGTCACTAATGGTGAAACTAAGTGAAAGTGTTGATAACTGTTTCATTTTAAGTGGAGCACTCTGCATATTTTTAAGTTTTCGCAAAACAAGAAATATTTAGTGAAAGCCGATCCCCGTCGTCGTTCGAGTTGCGCGATATTAAAGGAAGTGTTAGTGGTGGCTTGACGTTATCTTGTATATTCACAAAATGCGAACGTACACCGTAGACGTTCGGTATAATATAATCCTCCAGAATCAGATTAGCCTGTCTTTGAGCGATTAGTTCCCTTGGAACTACCACGAGATTCGTTCTTTAAGTAACACTAATTATACCCAAACCATTACGAACGCACCTCTAAATTTGATGGTAGCCGCAGAATAGCGTTCATATGGTTGTTACAACGAGTTAAATGAAATCATCGCTAGAGATGACAAGGGCGGATAAAATTATTACCTTTTTGCAGAGACTAGAGAGACTTGTGTTTTGTCGACTCTCGAGGACATCAATAGGCAACACGAATCTATTCTCATGTGGCGAATAGACACGAGTCTATCTAATCGCTGCAAAAAAGGAATAATTCCACCTGCCTTTGTCGTCTCTAAACATTACTCATTTGCGAATAGTTATAGAATATAACTATTCGCATAGAATAGTGACAGGTTATGAGATTCGAAGTTAGGTCTTCGCATGGGTCTTCTTTGACTCAATCAGTTTCTGTTTCGTCAGAAATCTCAAGACTATGAATCGTTCTGAACCCGATTTGAAGATCTTTTGCACGAACTTTTATGAACGCTTTGTATACATATCTAAGTTTATCAAAATTTGTAAGTAATCTCTTAAAAGCGAAACATATACAATACTAATAAACATCTGAAGTTACTAACACATAAACTTCCGTAATAATTGCAGATTCGAAAGAGAAAAGGAAATGGAATGTTGAATAGTTTGTTCTTAATTCCAAACGTGCATTAAAGAAATACCTGCTCTATTTTCATTCCGAACTTATGCATTATGCTAATGTAAATTCTTGAAGCGTTTAGAACTAACACAAAGCGCGTTCTTAATGGAATTTGTATGTTGTAAACGCTGCGATTATATCCTAGCAAAGCTCTCGGAAAAACGCGGGAAACGTTCTTCATTCGCGGTCGTGCCATAATAGGCGGCTCGAAAGAAATACTCGAATTCCAACGCTTGACTAAATTCACGCGTTCCTACAAAAAAGAAATTAGATAATTACACATTTCCATTTGCTCGTTAGAATACGGACAAATGCTGAATTAATTAGCGAATAAACGCATAAACACCGCAACGTTAACTAATGATAGAATATTGTATAACAGCGGCAGGAACAGAAGTCCGCAGTATTAAGAACGGAATGCGTGCGTCGGTAAATTGCTTTAGATTGAGTAAAAACGGACATGTGTCGGTAATTAAAATTTAATAAGATGTTCGAAGTGAAAATACCAACAGTTTCCTTATTAAAAAATAGCTACAGGGAGGGAATTCAAAAAGGAGTAAATTGAAAATTGATGTATTAAATTGTTGCGGATAAAGGAGGACGGAAAATCCATAAAAAGCATTTTAATTTCTATAAGTTACATAATTATATCCTCACTGTTAGAGCTAATTATCTCATCCGCCGTGAAAGTAATAATATAAATATAAGTTATAACTTATAAGTACAAAGATAATTTATCATACCCATTTTTTTTCTCTTTTCCTGAAAAAAAAAACGTTGCAATACTTCGAGTGAATTCTACAACTTTTCATAGCAAGCAACGCCACAATAAATAAACAACCCACAACAAAGGCGCTCTCTTTATTCTAGTTTGTCTACAATGCGAGGAATTCATTAGCTTTTTACTGAACATCTCCTCCATAGAGAGAAGCAACTTAGATAAGTCGTTGCGCAAATTACTACCTTTCAATATCACTTGATTCAAAGGACATCGTCTGTGCAAAAGAGACTGACCCGAGTCATTTCTTGTTGTTAAAAATAGTAAGAAGTAAAAAAGAACGTGTTGAGAATAGCTTCTAGTGCAATCGTCTCCAACTGACGCATTGCAGGCAGAGGTCTTCTTCATCTCCGCTATGTTTCGGTGCAAGAAATTAATTATCAAAACAACTAGCCGTGAATAGCAGTCAGTTGGTGGATAACTTGCTACCTTTAAACACATCTCAACTTCTCTTGGCCAACATCTCTTGGCCCCACAATAACAACTGTTAACTATTAATTTTCCGCCAGGCATTTTCATCCGCTATTAACATCGACTTACGTCTTTTGATTTTCATGCAAAGGTGGCTTCAATACCGGAGTGTGGCGACGTTACGTTCAGTTTGTCGTTGGCGTAACGTTCGGTGGCAGGTTAGGTTTCGCGTGAGTGTAACTCGCCATATAGGCGATATGTAAGGAGTGACGACAATACTAGCCAGTACGCTAATGCACATACCCGATCGACTCGCAAACTACACCGAACGTTCTCATTCTACTCAGTTTCGGCACAAATAACGAGTACACGAAAATCTTTGAAATAACTCAATCTGCAGTAGTAGAGAGTACTCAGAGAGAGAGAAAGTTAGCTCAGCCAATCAAAAAATTGCTGTCCCAACATATCTTTAACATCAACATGGCTTAAAACAACAGGATACATTTGAAAATAATATTGCTATAAATATTGTGAATGAAGCAAGAAAATTACAATTTAAAGAGAGCAAATGACCATTTACATATACATGTGTACGTAAAGTAAGGAATGAATTCGATTAAAATTCAGGGCATTTTTTTTCAGAAAATTGCCCGGACACGTGTATAATTTTTAATGCGTATTTTTTGAGATAAAATTCAAATGTACAAGGTGTCGCAAAATTGATGCGACCTCTAAGTTGAAATTTTCAAATGAGCAGCCCCATTTTTTTTGTTGCGTTTGTGGATTCTATGTAAAATTCTGAGTATTTTTCACGTAGCATACCCTATGTCGATATTTAGCAGTTTTCGAATCGTTTGAATAAATATTACCACTACTACTACTATTTTATTTTTTTATAAAAGGTATCATGGTTTCATCGAAACATTGGAATTAATAAGGAACAACAATTATTTACTTAATTAAATGCTGAAACTGAAAAATTTCTTGTTCCTGGCAGTATAGCAAACGATAAATAAATTCATGCCTGGACCCTATTTATTGTTTCTCGACTAATGTCAACACATTCTCTTCTAATTCTAGTTTTTAAGTCGTCAGGCGATTCAGGTTTAGATTTATATACAACATTTTTGAGATGACCCCACAAAAATAATCCAAAAGATTGAGGTCGAGAGACATTGGTGGACATTCAATTGGTCCATGCCTTCCAATTCATCTATTGGGAAATGCTACTACTTCATCTAGATATTGCCTAACCTGAATTGCATAATGTGGTGGTGCACCATCTTGCATGAACCATAAATTTTCGTCGTGTAACATCGGGTCATTAGCACAGGGAAATAAATTTCTTTAATTAGGCCGTTCAATGTCTCTCCAAAAAAGTAAGGCCCGATGATTTTATTTTTGATAATTTCTGTCCAAACATACATCTAGGATTTTCTTTTGTCCAATACCGGCAAATTTGTCTATTAACTTCCCGGATTAATATAAAAGTTGATCGATCTGAGAACAAAATGTTTTCAACATGACGTGAGAAATTGTGGTACATACCTAGTCAAGTTTGTTGCAAGTACGGTCTGGATCATCTTCATTTAATTCGTATACCAGTTTTATTTTATAAAGATGCCATTTTTCTAGTCGCAAAACCTTATGTACAGAGGAAGGATGGATATCGTGGATACGACTAATTTGACGAATGCTAATATGTGGATTTTCCTCTACGGCTAGTGAAACAATTAGTCTGTTCTCCTCGTTGATCCCAAGGCGTCTATTCTTTGGCTTACCTTCTACAGAACCAGTATCTCGAAACTTCCTCTCAATGTTGCTGACTACTGACTGGTTTATTGGTCTGTCCGAATATTTGTTATTAAATAAAATACCTACCTCACGTTGAATTCGCACTCTATCACCATACCCAATCATCATAAGAATTTGAATTCTTTGTGGTGTCGATAAGCGCATTGTAAGATTACTCTTTTTTTCAAATAAATTCAAACAAAAACTCACAAATTCAAAGTAATCATATATATTAATGGTCGGAGTAATTAATAATGACTCAGTCCATTTTACTAGGTTGAGCACTCGGCCGAGTGTACTCTCTCGCCACTATACTCGTTACGTGTAATCATGTAATCAAGGAATATATCACAATATATCGAAACGATGCGCAGACTATCTCTTGACACTATTTAGCGTGAAGTCTGCCGCCATCTAGAAATCAGTGACAGAACCGTCGGGTACAATTTCCAAACCAACTAAAACAGTTTTTAGGCTTTCGAACCTAATATTGCGTGCATATAAGCGCTCAAGGTACATACCTGTATATGTAAGTGATTCTTACAGGCTTCCCATGGTGTTCTAAAAAACATGCCCAAAACGAATTATTCACAAATGCAATGTAAGGAGAGAAAATAATAGACAATGGAATACCCAGTATCAAGCACTTTTCTACTTCTTTGAAGCAACGAACGAAATATCTTTTGGGACTATCTGATACCAAGAGATAAACGTCCAGGAACTCCTCGAATAACTTTAGGCGTACAACGTGGCAGCTACATATATTTTAGTTAATACAATTGTGTTAAAAGGAATTATTTAGTTTGTATTAACTGCGCCAGAGAGTCTCTTATGGTAGGTATGCTCTTGTACCCTAGAATGCGGTAGCTCTATGTCGATGATTGAAGAGATATTGAGCAACTAAAGCAGTACAAACACAGTACCGGAGGAGCACTTTTAATTTCCGTTCGCCGTTATCATCATTTATCATTTCTAACTGAAAACATAATTGTAACCGGGTCTCCAAGAAAATTAAATTTGCTATTTCTCAAGTCGTTAAATAAAAATTAGTTGACGGATATCATTAGTTTTACAGTCATATGGACACCAACATAATAATACTACTTTATTCGTGAAGTTAATAGTGGTTTGTCTAAACGACATACACAATACCCTATTTCACAACGGTAGCGCATAATGATATGTATATAGGCATGCACACGCGTTTTCATATATGTATGTACATACGTTTAAATACGTACGTTTCTCCGGAAAAAAATTCGCATACCAGAATTAATAGATAAATACGATTGCGTTATTAGACAATTTACTTTATTCACAATACGTCTACGTATGTACAGTACATCGATATATAAATCATAATAATTCCACCAACTTATTGTAGGTGTTGTTTAGAATGCGCTCTTGCGAAAGCTTAACCTTTCACATCGTTAAATGAGTAAGGGTTCGAAACGAAAATGATACACTTTTGTTCCGTCAAACATTTGCATACAGTTTTTCCCACGTACGTGCTGTATCCGTTGCTCAAGATGCCATGCATAATAGAATAGAGCATAAAAATCTGTAGATTATTGCTCACCCTTGTTATATACACCAACGACACGCTAAACCTACAATAATCATTAAAATAAGAGCAGAGAAAATTATTAGGTACTCGTTAATCCCACGCAACCTCGAAATGAGCAAATTATGATGTACTAAATTGAGTAAGATTACCATGGGTGCTTTCCTCATTATCAAATTTAGGGTGGCCTTTATCTATCTATCGGGTGATATTCGAAAAAAAAAAAAAAAAACTACAATGCATTAAGTACCACGCGAAATTATAGCATACATGTTGTAGTAGCTATTCATGTTGGTTATTGTTTTTAAAATTACGTTTTTAAATGGTTTTCTCCACTTTTGTAGAATGAAAAGACGTATTTATGTATTACATGGCGAAGCTCGCTCAAATTCTTTCGGAGTTCAACGTGTTTATCGAAGGAAATATCTAGGCAGTTGCTAAAAGGCAAACGTTAATGGTGGCCTTACCAGAACTCCTTGTACTGATACAGACGAAGAAACTATTTTGCGAAAAATGGAAGTTAATCCGATAATAATAGTTAATCCGTGCTTCAATTAGACAAATCCTTCGCTCGCTACATTTCAAAAAAAAAAAATAGGTAATGAATCTTATAGAACAAAATTATTTACCTGTGAGTGGTTGCAAAGTCAATTTTTTACTGTTAGTCTTGCTTACAGATGAAGCAGGTTTTGGTCGCCATGATGTTTTAAGCCTACATAATATCTAGTATTGAAGACTGTAACTGTAATTCTGAATCACCAATATGGCTTGTCTATTGGGTGACCTACATCATATCCACCTAGTACTCCCGACCTCAATCCCCTCGATTTTTTAATTTGGAGGTTTATGAAAAATTAATGAAGCGTATGCCGTAGAACTAAAGAAGAACAATTATGGTACGGAATTATGGAGCTTGCTGATAGATTCCGTAATAGTCCAAGTACACATGAAGGACGCCGACAATCATTACCGCAAAGATTAGAAATGCGTATCTAAGAAGAGTAACATCAATTTGAATACCGTCTTTTTAAGGCAAGGTATCTTATATTTTGAAATTCAATAGTTTTTTTTTGTTTCTATCAAGTTATGCTGTTATTTTTTAAGTTCATGTCGACCAAGTAATTGTTTTCTTGTTACGAAAGATTCTAGAGAGGTAAGTTTTCTAAAAAAATTTTTTCAAACTCCTGTGTCGTGCAAATAAGAGGCTTGCGGACATTAGTGCAGAAGATCCTTTTTTTTACTAATTTCTGGTCATCTATCGCGTAGTACTGTGCATTGTAGTTTCTCTTAATGTCCTGCACCTTCAAACCTTGTAATACCGAGAAGAGGTACAGATAATAACGTTTAAAAGCGACATACTTTCCTACTCCTTTCTTAAAGAAATTAATCGTTTAGAAATAATGTGCTTCAGTTCTCCCAAAATGATTCTTAAAATTCGCGTAAGAGCAAAAAGTTTCAAAGCACATTATAAACAAACATTGAACGCTATCTGTAATTCCTTAACCTTTTGGACTACGCTTTTGTAACTACCAGGATTATCCCTTCAATGTTGAAGAGACTTTATCTAGAAAATTTTACGAGGAAAGTCAGGAATTACAGGCGAAGATCCGTTGTTTGTGAAGGAAGAAAATGATCTTGGTGCAGAATGTACCTTTATATAGGTTCCTTTCGTCACCACTCGCACACTTGACGCATGGATAAAAAATTGTGTTAAAGTAGTACTTGCTTTCGTTGACGGGAACCGGACCCGAACATTTGCTGGAACAAGAAAAAAAAGATATTTTCCTTGAAGATTAAATAATTGAAGTTAATCTAGACACAGATACCTTGAATATGTGTGAAACGCATAAGAGAAAGGTTACGCTAAAACCCACCAATCGGCATTGAAATTAGTCATTACTAGAGTGAGCAAATTCGGGTGCGCACCGTCGGTGTAGCTAACGAATCGACTCTTGCATGCCACGGAGGAGTCAGTATCTAGAAATATACTATCACCAACTGTGCCGTTCCGGTGTTGGATACAAAAAAGTTTTTAAGATGGTTTTTTACAGATTATGAATCGACTTCCATAAATTGTCTTTGTGTTACTAAATGAACACGGGAAGTTGCCATCTCCAGTCATATATATATATATAAAAATCTAGAGTGTATGTAATTCGATGATTAAAAATAAACTTACCGTCTTAAGCGCCTGTCCTGACCCCTGAAAGACTGGAGAAGCGAGATTAAATATTTTAAACATAGGGTGCATGTCCAAAGTTATTTCTGCAAAACGCGCCTGCCGTGAGGTACCATTTCTGTATAAAGAAAACGATAACTCTACATACATCTAGTGATGACCTAGATAGCACAATTAAAATAAAAAGCTGAAAACTTTGAAACTTAATTAGAAAACATTTTTTCGTGTCTCTTACCGAACAAAGCTGTACGTGTCCATCTTCACAATTTGCAGTGATTCATCTAATAGTGAAAAATTTTGCAATTTTTCTATTTCTTGCATTCCTCCGATGTAATCACTGTGAATAGTTTATAAATCACTCTTAACCAATCTTAAAATTTTTTCTGACTTGTCTCCTAGATATTTCAAATTTTTCCAAATGTGCTTAACACCACTATTGAAATTACCTACACGGTACATTTTTCTATTCGTCCAGAAACTAATAAAATTGAAGATGACGATTGATGTGGTTTCATTTTGCGCACCATAACATTAAGTTCAAATCTTTCTTTGCAATCAATTCAACTTTAATTTTATTTTCTAAATCTATACGCACAGATGGTAAATAATTTCGTAGCCCGATCCAGCTCGGTAATGTAATATTGGCGTATTTCTCCCAAAATAAATGAATGAAACGTTGTTTAACAAGATGAACACTAGATTACGGCAAACCATCATTGTACATGAACCAAATAAGAATTGTTCCGGGTTTGATGGTTTACGCTTTACACATGCAACTTACAATGTCTCTGTGACCAATACGTTAGATATATATCGCACACTAAATATTTAATCTTTACGCTGTCGTAAATCAAATGAGGATCATCCTTAATAAACCTATTCACTGTCTTTAATGATAGCTGTTTTCTCAATCTATGTATCTTCGACATTATTAAAAACTGAACACAAAGTATCCGGCTGCTAGTATTACTTTGGCTCCAGACGGCAACTAACTAGATACTGACTAGTGCTTCGCATGCGAGAGTCAATTCGTTAGCTGTTCCGATGGTGGGCACCAAAATTTACCTATTCTAGTCAATAAGTACGTTGAAATGAAAGGTAGGGCACAACATGTTGAGACGAGTGCATTTCTTTTTTTCGGAGCTGAAAATTTTAACATCATGACTAGAGAGAACAAAAGCGAGTGAAATCATACCTTTTTTTGCAACGATTAGACAGATTCATGTCTATTCATCTTACAAGAACGAATTCGTGTTGCCTACTGGTTTCCCCGAGAGAGGACAAAATACCAGCCTGTCTAGTCGCTGCAAGACAGGTATGATTTCACTCGCTTTTGTCCTCTTTAGTCGCGAGGATTCGAGGAGGATTGTTATTCGATTGAACTAAAATTCCAATCGTTTTCTTTCTTGTTCTAAAATAAGGTTCAGAAATTATTAAGCATATGTCGCTGTCTTCTTTAAATTTAAGCACTCGTATGAAAAAATATTTCAGGTAGAGAATAGTTGGTTTCATTTACAGCTGACAAAATTGGTTAGAACCGTTTTCCTCTGTCAAATCACTTACTCAATGGACCATAAATACTGTCTGGATATAGAATATCCAAATTCGTCCTAAAATTGCTTTGTAATGAAACTGCCTTCGGAATTTTCAGAATTCAAATTTTTAAAACTTATCTTTCAGTATTATACATTGTGAACGGGGCAAAAACATTAACATTGAGTTTTCAAGTTAATTAATCGATTTGAACGTCGGTATCAGGTCCAATTAGGAGTAAGTAAATATGTACGTTTTGTGAGAATTAATTTGAAACCAGGAAAACTAACCACAAGTGGTGACATTTCTGCAAACTCGAAGGTTACGCGTGTTCAAAAATACCGTGTATTTTGAAATTATTAACACTTCGATTAAACACTAGAAACACAGATTCACTTAACAGATGGATACACCGTGCGATATTCAACTTAACTGAGAAATTGCAAGCGTCCCTTGACTCCTTTGTTCGTTTGATCAGAACCAATATATCTTTCGAATTATTACTGAATTTCAATCTACCTTCTCTATTCTGAAAACAAATTAAATCTGATAAGTATGATGTTTTACCAACGGACATGACCTCTTAACTAGTAATGTTTAATTCTCGATATTATTACGCCAGAGGTGCAACTGACTTTATACAATAGACTGATTTAAGCAAACATTGTTTTCAACATTATCATTTTTGATATGAAGAAAATTACCCCGCCGTTAACTTTCCTGATACTCGCGCGGCAGGTAGACTCAAACTGAGTCTAAAGAAAGGGTCTGAAAACAATGAAAGTAGTCTGTGGGATTTTAGCATTAAGTTAATGGGTACAGATGGCTGCTGCTGTAATTTGTACATAACATATACATCCAGATGCAAAAGACAGTTGCTAATATATTTGACACAAAATTCATATTACTTCGCGATAAGTATCAAGCTATCACAAGGGATCGCAGACAAGTAGCGAATATGCCTTTCATCGGTTCTTAACCCCTTTCGTGGCCTGCAAGAGAGCCACATTAAACAAGTAGTTGGAACGTGGGAGAACCTCGTACTGGGTGGATATTTCAGGACAAAAACAGACTAAGACCTTCATATCAGGCTCGCTCATATAAAACAATAAAAATAGTGCTAGCATTCAGCAAAGGGGGCCTTAAATTACTGGAATTTCATGCGGATCAAATAGCCCTAAAATATCAAACAATTAATCCAGGAAAAGCTGAAGATCAAATCAGTCATCTGTGCCAAGAAGAGACGCATACTACGCAAATATGTTGTCATCAGTCCCATTCGAGAACAATATTTCAGTAAAACATTTCTGACATCTACTGAATTGAAGAATGAAGATTCTAGAATGCTGTTAAGATTTATTAAAATATCTTCACCTACTCTAGCATTTGTAAAGACGTTTTGTTGCGGTAGATCTGTTAAAGGCATGTATGCCATTGCCTTATGATACCGATGCTAATACTATAGGGTTCGGCAAAATAATCTCCCACATTTTAATCTTTAATAAAAACGCCATTGTAAATGCTATTTAGATTTTATTTTTAATAAGTGAAAAAGTATGCTATGTCGTTTTTTATTATGTTATGAAAATTACAGAGTCCAAGTAGCGATCATTTTTTTTTCGATTTCAACACATTCGAAGCTGATTTTTTAAAGTTTCCATCACTCGAGCAGTAACTTGAGGCGATATTCCTCTAATATTTTGGCTTATTGCTGCATTCAATTCGTCGATGGTTCGAGGATGATGTTGAGAAACTTTCGCTTTCAGGTAGCCCCAAAGGAAAAAGTCGCATGGGGCAAGATCGGTTGAACGCGCAGACCACTCAACGCCTTCACTTAACGAGATTACGTGTTCTGCAAACATTTCCCTTAAAATGCCCATTGTTCTTCTTGCCGTATGAGACGTAGCTCCATCCTATTGAAACCACACATTCGGATGTTCAAGTTTCCTAAGTTTTGGTTCCAAAAAATTGCGCAGCGTGTCGACATATCGATCGGTAGTTACGGTAACCGCCAGGCCTCCCTTTTCAAAACTATAGGGACCCCAAACGCCAACGATCCAACAGCACACTAAACGGTAACACGTGGGCTGTGAAGTGGCCTTTCATGGAGCTGCCGCGGATTTTCTGGTGCCTGATAGCAAAAATTCTGCATGTTCACACAATCGGATAAATGGGGAAATGAACTTCGTCACTCGTAATTAAAAGATCATTTTATGGCACGTTTTGAAAAATACCATTGGAACATGCCCTGCGATTTTCCCAACCGCGTTTGCTAAATTTTTGCACGATCATCATTTTGCATGTATGAAACTTCAGATCGGCATCTAAAATTCTTCTCACAGAACGATCTGACAAACGCAAAGCAGTGGAATGTTTAACAGCTGAACGGCTAGGAGATCGTTCATCTGCTTCTCTTACAGCTGCAACATTTTCAGGTGTCCGAAAACGTCTGGCTCTGCCAGTTGAATTTCTTTTTAAGGCTGAACCTGTGGCTCTAAAATTTCAAACACACAACAGTATTGTTTTGCGATCTGGAACCAGAGCACATGTCTACCAAGGGCGAAATGACTGCGAAAAGTTTGCGTCGTAATCACAGATTCGTTACTTTTCATAAATGCTTCGATAACGAAGGCACGATGCTCACTTGCCCTATTCATGACGACAACTGAAATGGCAGGGGCGCGAGCTACCAACCGACCAAGCTCAGCTCCCCCTCTCTTTAGTGATTCGGGCACAGTGGCAGTGCAAAATGTAGATCATTTTGCTGAATCCTATATATATATATATATAATATTGTTAAATATATATATATATATATATATATATACACTACGCCAAAAAAGTATCGCATAATTTAGTTTTGAATCATAAAAGTATCGCATAATCTTTGTTTGTAGCATAAAGTTGTAAATATACTTTAATGCGCTCTAAGATATAATTTCTATGATTGTTTAAATAAAATACAGGCCAAATAAAAACAAGAACTCATACTTGAGACTTTTATTAAAACAAGAAATTATAATTTTGGAAAGAAAAATGTCATAACAGTAGCTTTTAATACTGAGTATTGCCACCTCTGGCTCTTATGACCGCTCGCATACGGTTTGGCGGAGATTCGATTAACCTCCGTATATAAGCCTGATCCAAATTCTCCTACTCGTCACGGAGAGCATTTTCTAGTCCATGCAGGTCCGCTGAGGCAACATTTTGGGTTCATGTCCGGACTTACCGCAGGCCAATCTAAAACTGGAATACCAACATCGTTAAGGTATTCCTGGACGATTATTGCAACATGCGGTCGTGAATTATCGTGCATTAACATGAATTAATTTCCTATAATTGGCGCATATGGTACTACATGTTCTTCTAAAATGTCCGTTATATACCTGTGTGCAGTCAGTGTACCTCTGTCTATTGGTACTAACTCTGTACGACCTGTTAAACAGATGCCTCCCCAAACCATAATAGAGCCACCCGCGAAATTAGGTCTAGGTCTGATATTACACTGCGAATAGCGCTCACCGTCTCGTCTGTACACTGAGATACGCCTATCCGACGTGTAAAGACCAAATCTTGACTCATATGTGAAGAGTATATTGGCCCAGTCATTAATGTTCCAATTTACATGTTCTCTGGCAAACTTTAAGCGAGCCACTCGGTGGTTCCTAGTGGGACGAGGGGCTGTTACAGCTACTCTAGCTCTTAATCCACTCTGTCGTGATCTATTCCGAATAGTTTGAGTACTCACACGAGTATTTCTGACTCTAGCCAAGTCGTTC
Organism: Oryctes rhinoceros; assembly: GCA_020654165.1. NCBI lineage: Eukaryota > Metazoa > Arthropoda > Insecta > Coleoptera > Scarabaeidae > Oryctes > Oryctes rhinoceros. The sequence continues at coordinate 42,362 of JAIOKQ010000537.1, forward strand.
TGCGATTGTCTCGCAGTTACATGTCTTCGACGTAATGCTTGTAGTAGTAAATAGCGGTCATCTTGGCGAGTAGAACATCTTGGACGACCAGTACAGATCTTCTACTGCAATTGCCTGTTTCCCTATATCTGGCTACGGATCTAGAAACACTTGACTGATTGATGTTCATCAAATTAGCAACGTATGCTTGAGATCGTCCATCTTCGATTAAAGCAACTATAGCAGCCACTTGTTCTGAAGTTAAATTGCTCATTTTAGTTTTAAAAGCGTTGGTACAGAACTCTGACTTCGCACTTTAAAATTTGTCCGTATAGGAAGACTTTCAATAAACAACTGAACAAACCTTACACATATGCATTTTTCTAAATGTGTTCTTTTAGAAAAAAAAGTAAAGAAGCTATGTTCCATGATTTTGTTAGTGTTTTTATAGTTCACATACACGAGGCAAACTTTTTGTGAACGTATAAAAATATCTTGGTTTATAAATGCCTTTTTTTAGTTTATGCGATACTTTTTTGGCGGAGTGTATATTGTTAAAGAAATGGGTGAAAAATGTCTCGAAAATAGGAGGCAACTTTTTTTTTCACCCATTTCTTTTACAATCGAAACCCTACGCATGACAACCGCGCTGCAACGGTGATTACTTGTCCCTTTAACAAGGTCGCATTGCGCAACAACACCAACTACCTGTGTTTACATTAACCTGTGTTAACTTTAAATTAAGATTCGTAAATGGAACCAGTATAGTAGTATGATGAGTAAAAAATACAACATAAGTTCTTAAATCATTCTTGTATATTTCTTAGTTTGTTATTTAATATCGTTCAATGACAAGATAACAAAAACACATTATTTGTACTACTACAACAAAGGTAAAGCATCTTGCCTACGTTTTATGGGAATGATAATGTTTATTAATTTTAATTTCATAAATTTTACTTAATGCTTCAAACTTCCATATACTATGCTATAGTAAATGAATAAGTTACAAAGAGTTCTATAACAACAAAACTCGAAGATGTTCTGTACAATGGGTTCACTGTTAATTGGCATTACAAGTAATAGTAAAATCATCTGTTTATGGTGAGTGACTTTCAATGAATGAAGTATTTTTTTGCCATTTCTTTAGAGGGGTTGAATTGATGTACACGTGATCGCTTTCTATCTTACATTAAATTGTATGAAACAAGGCAATGTCAATAAATAGACAGAAACAAAAGCGCATTTCATCAAGAGATCCGATCACTCATTGACCTATGCTCTCTCCAGAAATTCCATTGTTCCTCGGCATGGGAGTTCACGTAACAAGTAGACCATCGGTGAGTGCTTTCTGTGTCACGGCCGCACGCGTATTGTTGCAAAATTCACACCAGCACCGGTAGGAACTAGCAAAACGTCCATTCTACCAACACACGCACAACAGGCATATATGTATCTACATATGTGTTTACATGTACGATCTAATGCACGGACCTTTGTGTACCCGTTGTACTTACAAACTCACTGCGATGATAAATCGCATTGCGCGCTTTGTTTACGTATCTATTTACCTTCGGACGCATGAAGCTATTATGTTACGATCGCACATGTTTAGAAATGTTACGTAACAGGTAGGCTGTTGCGTGTGTATTGCCGAAGAATTATTATCTTGCGAAGGATAAACCATAAATTATCGTTATTGTAGGGAAAAAAGAATGCGACCAGCATTCATAAAATAAGTATTTGTTAAGTGAAACACTCTTGCTGTTACTATAAATCACAGGTACTTAGGTGTACACGTATACACAGGTGCTCCATCGCAAAGCAACTGTTGAACATTGCCGCCAATTCTCTAATGAATGAATTCTTCAACATACCTCTCCGCAACCGTGAAGATCGCAAACCCCGGTTTCTTTAGTTCCAGAATACGCTAGCAGAGTGGCAGATGATCTTCGAAAACAATAATCAGTGTAGTCCTCTGGTCTAGGTACTTTTAAAGATTGTTACATTTTTTAAATATTTGATTTTATTGACAATAATAATAATACACTCCGCCAAAAAAGTATCGCATAAAATAAAAAAGGGCATTTATAAACCAAGATATTTTTATACGTTCAGAAAACGTTTGCCTCGTGTATGTGAACTACAAAAACACTAACAAAATCATGGAACATAGCTTTTTTACTTTTTTTTTTCTAAAAGAACACATTTAGAAAAATGCATATGTGTAAGGTTTGTTCAATTGTTTATTGAAAGTCTTCCTATACGGACAAATTTTAAAGTGCGAAGTCAGAGTTCTGTACCGACGCTTTTAAAACTAAAATGAGCAATTTAACTTCAGAACAAGTGGCTGCTATAGTTGCTTTAATCGAAGATGGACGATCTCAAGCATACGTTGCTAATTTGATGAACATCAATCACTCAAATGTTTCTAGAGCCGTAGCCAGATATAGGGAAACAGGCAATTACAGTAGAAGACCTGTACCAGGTCGTCCAAGATGTTCTACTCGCCAAGATGATCGCTATTTACTACTACAAGCATTACGTCGAAGACATGTAACTGCGAGACAATTGCAGAACGACTTGGCTAGAGTCAGAAATACTCGTGTGAGTACTCAAACTATTCGGAATAGGTTACGACAGAGTGGATTAAGAGCTAGAGTAGCTGTAACAGCCCCTCGTCTCACTAGGAACCACCGAGTGGCTCGCTTAAGGTTTGCCAGAGAACATGTAAATTGGAACATTAATGACTGGGCCAATATACTCTTCACAGATGAGTCAAGATTTGGTCTTTACACCTCAGATAGGCGTATCTCAGTGTACAGACGAGACGGTGAGCGCTATTCGCAGTGTAATATCAGACCTAGACCTAATTTCGCCGGTGGCTCTATTATGGTTTGGGGAGGCATCTGTTTAACAGGTCGTACAGAGTTAGTACCAGTAGACAGAGGTACACTAACTGCCCATAGGCATGCCAAACGGACATTTTAGAAGAACATGTAGTACCATATGCGCCAATTATAGGAAACGAATTCATGTTAATGCACGATAATGCACGACCGCATGTTGCAATAATCGTCCAGGAATACCTTAACGATGTTGGTATTCCAGTTTTAGATTGGCCTGCGGTAAGTCCGGACATGAACCCAAAATGTTGCCCCAGCGGACCTGCATGGACTAGAAAATGCTCTCCGTGACGAGTGGGAGAATTTGAATCGGGCTTATATACGGAGGTTAATCGAATCTCTGCCAAACCGTATGCAAGCGGTCATAAGAGCCAGAGGTGGCAACATTCAGTATTAAAAGCTACTGTTATGACATTTTTCTTTCCAAAATTATAATTTCTTGTTTTAATAAAAATATGAGTCAAGAATGAGTTCTTGTTTTTATTTGGCCTGTATTTTATTTAAACAATCGTAGAAATTATATCTTAGAGCGCATTAAAGTATATTTACAACTTTATGCTACAAACAAAGATTATGCGATACTTTTATGATTCAAAACTAAATTATGCGATACTTTTTTGGCGGAGTGTAGTAATATTTTATTTACTTCCCTGAGGTGCTGTGGTAATACGTTATTAACTAACAATTGTGTTATTGTTTCCGTTACTAGAGCACTAGGATAACTTGGTACTGTTGGTTCTATATTTGTTAACAATTTATCATATCGGTTCTAGTTTTTATAATGATTTTTTTTAAGGTATGAAGAAAAAACAACAAGATAAATAAAATTCAAAATTTATTTGGGCGAGCGAAAAATACCTTAAATTATAGTCATATGTATAACTATACAGTCTTATTCGGATATAGTACGAAAAAACAAATTAGGTGAAAGAAACGCATGAGTAATGCCTAAATACAAAATATTATGGTTCTATGTGCACGTAGTAACGAGAAAATGATTTTTCTTTATTCGAGTCCGACTCTGTCTTAGTTAACATATGGGAATCACCGGTAGTCGCTGAAGCAGCGTTCGGATATCCATTTAGTATGCACATAGCATTCACCGTCATTACACGCAATTGCAATGGCATCCTATCCGAATATCGAATACACCGATATGATTTTGATTTATGGCGAAACAGGACAAAATAGCCTTGCGGCAGAAAATTTGTACGCGGAACGGTTTCCCAATCGGCGGCATCCATCATCCGAGACAATTGTGAGAACCGTGTATCGACTTCGAGAAACAGGATCAGTAATTCCACGTTTCGAAGGTCGTGGCCGTCATATATCACGTAGAGTTCAGCAAGCAGAAGAGCATATTTTAAACATCGTTGAGGCGGAACCAGGCATAAGTACTACAACTTTAGCCCAGCAAGTAAATGTGTCGCAAACGACGGTGCATCGAATTTTGAAAAATAATTTACTTCATCCGTATCACATCCAGCGCGTGCAAAGATTAACGGAATTAGATTATCCTCGCCGTCTTGCCTTCTGCGAGTGGTTTCAACGCACCGAAGTTCGTCAACCACGTCTTGCGTCAGTAATTCTCTTTACCGACGAATCCACGTTTACAAGAGATGGTATTTTGAATTACCATAATATTCTCCACTGGGCAGACGAAAACCCACACGAGATACACCAAGGCGCTTCGCAAGTTAGGATATCTGTCAATGTTTGGGCGGGTTTAGTAGGCGATTACCTACTTGGACCACATGTGCTCCCACAACGATTAAGTACAGAATCCTATTTATAGTTCCTCCGACATGAATTATCCGAGTATTTGGATGAGATACCACTAGCGATACGGCAACAATTGTGGTTTATGCATGACGGAGCACCCGCGCATAGTAGTCGAGTAATTCAAGCATTTTTGAACCAAAGATTTCCACAATGGATTGGACGTGGAAGTCGTACTCCATGGCCACCTCGTAGTCCCGATCTAAATCCATTAGACTTTTTTCTGTGGGAATACAGGAAAAGCTTGGTATATGATCGTCGCCCTGATATTGAAAATGTCGAAGATCTGCGAAATCGCATTTATATTGCAGCTCAACGCATTCGCGAAGACATGGTAAATTTTACTCGTGTGCATAATAACCTTCGTCGCCGAATTGATGCCTGTATTAGAGCTCACGGTGGACATTTCGAACATTTTTTACATTAATAAATTATTTTGTTCTGTTTCGCCTAGATCGGTCCTTGTTAGGACCACCACAAATTTCATAAAAAGAAAAAGAATGTATAACTACAAATAACTCAAAACCCGACATTTCGGATGCATTAACTTTAAACATTAAGAACGCAAATCATATGGTTATCGGCATATTCAATGTAAACACATAAACACTTCGACATCAGCTGTACGACAGACTAATGCATTTCAATAGACTATTCACTATTCATAGCATCTACAATGCTTTATCGAATTTTATTTGCATCTGGGTTAACTTTGATTCATCAGCGGTATTTGTATAATATAGGAGAAACAAAGATATGGACCGGCTTTACCTGCATTTTGGGCCCTAAAATTTGAACAAAATGTATATGTTACAAATAAATTTCTTTTTAAATTTTCAGTAACACATTGATAGGTAGTCTTCAGATTTCGGTAGCTTAAGTGCTATTTACAGGTAACCC
>JAIOKQ010000538.1:0-42070 GCA_020654165.1 Oryctes rhinoceros
TCTAGAAGTACGTAGCACTATATGTGCGCGATCAACAATTTCAAACGAATCCTCTGTAGCCGCTTCCGTAGCGTCCAGCTGTAAAGTCACTAACTTGACCTTTTCTATGAACGAAATAGCTGAATACGTTTCGGTTAAAAAAAAAAAAAAAACGCTTTCGTCTGTGCTAATTCACACCGAGAATAACATTTTCCTATAGTACCTGTTACAAGCTTTAAAGCGTCAAGCAGACATGCTATATGTAGCAAATTCGGCGAAGAGCTTAGAATAATTGACCTATGCGAAGCATAACCAGCATAAGCAGCATCGATAACCATCATTAACACTTGCTTTGGCGCGTTTGCGAACTTGGTAGTTCCCACGTTGGATTGTATTTCTTCCAAAACTGACGAAACATTATTTGTCCGATTTTTGCAAACGGTATATTGGAGGCACTTATCATCGTTAAGTCACACAGGAATTATTCGTACGGTTTGCTCCTGTTTTTTTTATTTATTTATGCGAGAATGTTGCTCTCAACCCGTGCAACTCGCTGATCAGAACCATGCTACTTGGCGCCATCACAGTAACGGTGCCAGGACTATCACAAAAATATTAACCGTTTAACACGCTGGTGCCTCATCTAAATGTTGTCGTATTCGGTGATTCCCATTTTGTCTTATCGGTTTATTTGCTGTAAGACATTTTGATTTCATTACGTTATCGGGATATTGTTTATATTGAAATGTTTGTTTATAAACTTTCTAATGTAGAGCTAGATTGTAATAGCGTAATGATTATTTACTGATTAGTGATAATAATGGAGAGTGGTTGAATTAGAAACTGTTTTGTGAGAGGATGTATTGAGAAAACGATAACGATATGTGTACACCTCACTATCACCAATAGACTAGCTACAAATATAACTATTTGGGAGACAAACTACCAACCAAACCAAGATGCAAATATAAAAGAGGTTTGCGTTGAGCGGCCTACTCCAAATGCAGAAGGAGGCTAATAGTAAGGTGGTAATTGTATGTTGTGCAGATTTTATCAAGGAATGTAAAAATAGTACATGATTCATACGAATTGCTTTATCCACAATTAATATGCCAGATACACTCGTATGAAATATGTAATAATATTATATATAATTATTCGGATTTCCATGGTGAAGCAAATTCAGAAAAGAAAAATCATTTTCAAAAATTAGCCATTCCTATAAAATCAACTATGCAGTCTGATACTGAAAATGCCTTCAATACAGGGTAAGTTCTCATGTAAATTTCCTCTTTTACGTATTTTCATATCTATTCCTTACAGACCAACCACTTTATATACAAACAACAGCAAGTACTACCGTACCCATTTCTTGTTCGTAATTTTGTACTCTACTTAAAGTTATTAGTGGAAATGACAAAAGCAGGTGGAATTATTCCTTTTTTGCAGCGACTAGACAGACTCGTGTCTGTTCGCCTCATGAGAATGGATTCGTGTTGCCTACTAGTGTCCCCGAAAGTCGACAAAACGCGAATTTGTCTAATCTCTGCAAAATGATAATAATGTCACTCACCTTTGTACTCTCTAGTTATCAGTAGAGATGACAAAAGCAGGCAGAATTATTACTTTTTTGCAGCGACTAGACAGACTCGTGTTTTATCGACTATCAGGGGAAACCAGTAGGCAACACGAACTCCTTCTTATGAGGCGAATAGACGCGTCTGGCTGTGACGCGAGTCTGTCTAGTCGCTACAATTACAACTGCCTTTGTCGTCTCCATTTATCAGTGAGTGCACAGCCAAGCGCCGGGACTAAACAGACTTTGTAGTACAAATTTATATAAGCTCATATCTGGCACCGGTACTACCCCAAAATATCAGTTATCATTTATGTAAAGAATTTACATTAGGTAAAAAACTATCGTATTTGATTTCAGTATATTGTTCTTTTTTTTACATTTCCACTTTGCAACTAGCTTAGGGGGAGTAGAGTATTATTATAAATTGTGATACTATCAGTGTTTAGCATGGATTACCTATACATTAATTGACATCTTTTGTCCTAATACAATGTATTACAAATTTCATTCGTTGTTATTTCTATTCCATGTTTCTTTAGTATTCAAAATAAAAAAAACATATTTATCGCATAGCCATCGGAAATGTGTAATTCGTTTCACTTTCATAGAGAGCATAGAAATTTTCAATCAAGCTAAATCAAGCTTGATCTTTGAAATCAGCATGAAACACCGTGAAGAAATTGTGAGCCGAACGCCGAAGTAGAAACTTTACATCCTTGGGAAAGTTTAAGAATAAAGCTTAACTTTCCTTTACCCTAACAATTGCCGGATTACTACAATCCTTATTTTAATTTTAAAGTTACGATTTATTATTTTGCTGCAATCTGATAAATATAAAACAAATAAATAGATAATGAATAATGCTGAACGCAAGGTGCGTTTTTCATTTCTATTGCCATGAATACTTCGTGTTCACAGAACATATTTCATCATCCGTAAGACGAGCCCTCCAGCAAACTCGATCGCGTCACCGTCGGGGATGGTGAAAAAAAATAAAAGCTGACTGGAAGTGGAGCTTTTTTGTTTCTATTGCCATTAATGATTCGTATTCATAATCTACAACTATACAGGATATTCCACTACGCCATCCCTAAAACAACTCCACCAGCAGACTTCAACTTTTGTAACTATTTATTAACTGAAATGTGACACTAAAATAGCGAGCGGCTCGCGTTGACTACGCGCACTCTCCATCTTCATCGTCAGATGACGTCTTGCTGGCAATAGCCAATAAACGACATTCAATGTTTAGTTTACGCTGTAACAGATTGTGTACGTACTAAACCTACTCTCTATCATAGTAGGCATGTTTCGTAAATACGAGATATTAATTGCATGAGAAAGGAATATTGTGATGTCGGTTTTCTTTTTTTGATCCACCCCAACGGCGATCCGATCGAATTTGCCGGTAGTGCTGTTTCAATGATGGTGTGCTTAGATATCCTCTGTAGCCATATTGTGTGCACACGAAACATTAACGGCAATAAGAACGAAAGATGAGAACCATCCGATCGAATTTGCTGGTGGGGCTGGTTTATGGATAACCTACTGAAATATCCTCTGTGGTCATATTTTGCGAAGACGAAATCGCAGCGGCAATAAGATTGAAAAACTCGGTTGAAGCGATGCGACGTGGTTGCACACTTCACCCTAGAAATTAAGCAATGCTTGGCAGGAGATAAGATGATAAACATCCTGAAGGGTTATTCAGCACATGAGAAGCGAGATGCTCAGTGCTGAGGTGTTGTCTTCCTATACGATAACGTTCAGGTCCACAACAGCTTCTCCGCAACAGTTTCCCTGGAAAATGTTTCATTATCTGTCCTATCGCCTCCCAGCGAGCATAATAGTTAGCATTAGTTATCCCTGCCATCATTGAAAATTCGTGCGAATTTTCTTTTAAATGTCAATTTCTCGTAACTGCAAGCTAGCGTTGTACTAGGTTACAAAAAAGATGATTTCTGATGCTAAGTCAACTTGAAAGCTTGCAGAATTTCATGAAAATCTGGGCTCTAGTATTACTTGTACTTCAATCTAACTGCGTACGGCTCTATTGATGATCGGGTGTTATCTTAAGTAAAACGTAAAATGTCTCTAGCTATGTACATTGCTATGCCAAGTATTTTGATGCAATGAGATCGTTAGAATTTCTCTATATCTCGTTATTAATGCATGATTATTCAGAAAGTGCCTTCTCTCTGTAATGCGCACTAAGCATTATACTCGTTTCTTGTTTTATTTGAATAAACCTTAATTACACTTAAAGAGATTTACAATTCGAACTGTCTAAATAATAATTATTATAAGTAAGGAAATTAAGTTTTTTTTCCCCGTTCAAATGCATGCTATTCGTCACATTCATTGTAATTATAGCGTTCATAAAAAGGCTCATGCGTGTTTTGCGCCAATTAACGATAACAAAATAGTAACATTAATTACATCGCAGTATTATAATAACTACATATGCACTTATTATAATCATGCCTTTGTTATACGTCTATAAATAATGTTAACCTTGTGGTAGTGATTTATGGGTACATGTAAAGTAGATGAAATAAGAACTCGTAGGCAATTAAGAATTCGACGTAGATTAAGACGTATTATTTTATTTATAAGTTAACGTTAGATACCGAAGGATGATTAAATGAAAAAAAAAGAACGTGATATTTGGTACTACTTTAACAACATTTTGTGAATACGCAAAAAGTTTATAATTTCTTAAATTCAAAGCATATATTAGACTAATGTAGACCGATTTGCACAGTTAATAACTCACATAAAGGCACGTTTAAAAATCGCCATCAGATACGTACATATATATACCAAATAATTATAAAATAAAGCTTATTTCCTATTATTTTTCTCAAAAATGTATCTTATTTCAATGTGTTAGTAATTATTTGTGCATAGATGGATATCGCTTAGGTGTTGTATATACATCGAAAACTTCAATTTTATCTCGTTATAATGATTAAAATTATACTCCGAGACGGAATATTACAATAAGCCATACCAAGATGAACTACATCGCCAGACAATCCCAGGACAACGTCTAAAAGACACTAGACGCCGTGCCTATACAAAAATTCAAAGACAAAGATGCATTTGCTGGCGGCATGTTTCTCCATCCTACCTCTCAAACGCGACATGGCACTCCGCGTATCGTTTACCATATCCACTTCGCGTCTGGATTAAACTAGGAGAACGTTCCGCCGTACAGGAAGAAGTCCGTACCATCGGCGATCTCCAATGACAATGTTTTAGAATCTTTTAGAATTTTCCATTTTCAACCGCCAGACAGGTGACCGCCAATAAGCTAGGTATGGTGGTCCTAGTTGGAGCCAAATAGAAGTTTGTCGGCGAAATGAGACGTCGCTGAAAAAAACTGAATATATAAACCAGTATGAGGAACTAATGTTCCAATTGAAGCTGTCATACCCGCGGTTCAAAATTTTCTTTATTCCATTAATAATTGGAATATGTGGCAGCATGAAAAAAGCTGTCTTTGATGATATACAAATATTAAATATGCGTGCAACCGCTGCGCGAAACATCGTCCATCTTATGCAGAAAGTTGTCCTTTTGAGTTCGCTCAGGGTCGATGATACTAGTTACCCCATATCTTGGAGCTGAAGCACTTCGAGGGCAAATCCTAGCGACGATAGGACGCATTTGCTGTAATAGCACGGGCTCCTGTATTTCTAGAGTTGTGGATCTTTCTTCTCCCGAAACGTCTTAGTCGCCATAAGGACTACGAGAAACATCTCATATGTAAGAGGTAATACGTTCTAATCTTTGTCAAGTACTGTCCTTATACTTACCGTTAACGTTTCGACTCTCAACCCACATAATTATTAGGGCCCATAATTATTCGGCTTACTGAACTTGGATGGTGGGATAAGGTGGACAAAAAAAAGAAGGAAGAAAATAATAATAGATAATAATAAAAATATTTATTGATGTCCAACAGATGCACACCCATAAAAGGACACAAAAGAAAAAATCCATGGAATACAATAAAAAAGAAAAAGGTACATCATTCAATAGTTAAAAAAGAATTAGTATACTGAAAGAAAAGATACATATATAACTAATAACATACTAATAGCAGTGTTTCCCAAATTTGCTCATCTCTACAGTGGGTGAACGTTTCATTATATTCGTCCTTGCCATGCAGTGGTATTAAGGTGGTTTGTCTCCTGGAGCTTAAACTTGAGATGTGCAATGTGATACTCTGCAAAAGATAAGGACAATCTTTGCTTAATCCTGTCGTTAATTATAGTATGCAAATATTTACAGCATAGCTTCTCACAGGTAAGTTCCAATCAGTTTACAAGAATTAGGTGAATTCGATCAAGATGTAAGCAATCACATGCACACAATGGATATACCGTACCAACGATGCGACTTGCTAGGTACATCAGTGTTTCAAATAATTCGACATAGTTAAAGTAACGTAATACGAGTATAAGTAAACCAAAAGGCCCAACCCCGCTGTTACGAGCTAACTTTAAAAGTAAAGCCAGTATCTTGTCAAGAGATCATTTATATAAAAGAAGGCAACAGTTAGAGCCTTGTAAGAATCCTATATGTAAGGCGAATACAAAGAATATTAAATAGAAATAAATATTTTTATTTCGAACATGGAAAATAAGAAGTTAATCACAAACAGTGCAGAAAAAGATATTTTATCGGTTTATTGAAACAATCATCGTGGAAATCGGCCACCGCTTGACAAAAGCAGCGAACAAGGGCAGCGTCGGATGTAAAATAGCAACAAAAGACGTTAAATTTATTCCGCACAACGAAACGTGAATATCACTTTTCTTTAACTTTCCAATTGAGTACATTGTGCATGGAATAATGGCTGAAACAACAATAATTAGTTTGAAAACGTGGTGCTTTAGAGATCAAAATAAACACCATTGGTAAATTTCTTATCTAAGTGGATGACATAAATTAGAGGCAATTAACACAAATTATGAGTGACAACTGAAAGAATGGGATACAAATGGGATATAAATCAATAATTACGATTGCGGCATCCAAAAGCTTTCTCACTATCGTGAATCGTGAATTTCTTCATTCCTTTGTGATGCGATGATTTACATAATTTGTACGACCTAAACGTTCTACGCCAAAAATTTCACAAGTTTCATTTTTATCTCATCGCTCGTTTTCCTTTTCAAAAGCAAATATTTAATCATTACTCTGTATTCGATTTTTTTCGTTATTATTAAGCCGGAAAAGTTGTTCATTTTAAATGTCATCGTGCCATTCACGAAATAATTGACGTATTTGTTTTAAAAATTGACAAGAATGTTGTCAAATTTTACTTTTATGAGAAATATAATTATTACAATTGTAGTACCGCCATCTACTGCCGAGGCCTGTGAATTATCGAATTTCCCTTGTACAATAAATTGGGTTAAATAAAACTTTTTTAATGGAAAAATAAGTTTTGCTGTGTGTTGTTAATCTGATTGTGTTTATGTCTACTGTAACAATGAAGTCGGAACCTTGTGAGAGCACTCCACCATAATAGCTTTAAGCTTAATAACCGTGTTTCTGCTATTTTTATTTATTATTATTTTTTGTAGATATGAAATCATATTCCGTTGCCGTATAAACGTATACGTTTTGAAAGCCTGATCTTCCCATCGAACTTATTTTAATATACAGTGTGCAAAATATTAGTTAATAATAATTAACACGAATAATAATAATTCGTGTTAAGGTAAGAAAAGAAATTTTATTATTTATAATGTTTCACGATAACTAGGGGTAGGTATCTTTCGGAAGAACGGTCGGCATTTAATTAATTGTTATATTATTATAGGACGCAGTTGCCTGTAGTGGTGGCTTTAACTTTAATTATAAATTAATATGTAGCTCGGTAATAATTAGAAGAAGGAACTTAACGTAGCGCGAAAAGAGAGCAGTGAAAGAACAACAAGAATAAATTCTGATAATTTCTCTCCTTCTGAAGGCTCGAAAATCGAATTAAATTTTGAAGTACTACTCTATAGAAGAGATTGCAGAAACATTGTGATTTCATAGAGATTCGAAACTATCTCCAAGACTGAAGCTGAATAAAGAAGTAAGGAATATTGAAGAAAGTTGACGCATATGAAAAAGGCGCCAGAAAGAACGTAAGAATGTACATAACATTTCATTTAATAAAAATCCAAACTTGTATCCTTTGCGTGGAAATCAAGCTCCCCTTATGACTAAATATAATTTTATATTATGCAATGCTGTTCTCGGAGTAATTTTCATTCAAAATCTGTTATTCCTTCCTGTATATTAGAAAACAAAACCAGCCCTTGAGATCATTTCACTCTTATTCCTATTTGATCTACTACTTCATAAAGAGAAATGTGTTGTCTATCAACAAACACTGTAAACTAAACACCAGTATTAGTAAACTTGATATCTCAAAGAAATAAGAATGAAAAATACGATAAACCAGAGTACAACATAGTTGTATATGAGGTAAGAGACGACAATACTAAAACAATCGGCACAGCCTGGTTTGAACCTCATCACACCATAAAACATCCTTTTAAATAAACGCATGTTCCAGATGAAAACAACCGCCGCATCTTCTCGAAAGAATCGTCACGGTCCCGAATATACCGTTATACTTTTGTCGCAAAGGCGACCGACCGCTGTAAGAACAACACAAGCACCGGCACCGCTACCTTGACACGAATGAGGGTGTTCACCAAAAAGAGAAGTTCGCTCGAAGGTAGCGCGCGCGGGTGACCTGCAACAGAGTGTGAATCATAACTAAACCTCGCCATATTAGGATTCGCGGAGGCTGTCTATAAAAAACCAACCGCGCTCTGTTAATGCCTCCACAACCACGCACGGGACCAGCACTCTTGTCGTTATGGGAATCCGGACCAGCTACTATTGGACCTTCATATCAAGGCTTGTTCTTTCTATATCAATTTGAATAGTTTAAAAGTAAGTAAAACAACGAATGTGATATAATGAAGTAATATAATCAATAACAACAAAGATATAATCATTATACATACACGGCTGTATAACTGATGAAGAATTAATAATGAAGCAATAGGTATTATTTAACATCGTATCAGTAAATCCGCAAATGACTGTATTATGTTATTCTACCTTCTTCAGATATAAAGTAGAGAAAGGGAAAACGACAAACATAAAAAAGCTAGGAAAGATGTAGTAAATATACGCGCCGATGCAGGTGTAGTGAAAGAACAGGTGTGTGATATATTGTGTACACATCCATGCAAGAAAAGAATGGGATCTACCTCAACGCTACGATAAATAAAGGATCGATTGCAACGTAGTATACCTAATATATTATGTAGGACGAGAAGTGGGCCAGATATCTCTGAAGCACTGCAATTTTTCATTGTACCTAATTAAACTTCGTTACGTAAGTTTAATTAGGAACATTACGTTAATTGCCTTTTTTCAAAACAGAAAGGTCGAAATGCTGATTTTGTCACGCATCATTTGCCAAAGTAAATTTACACAAAGGGTATTTACAGGTAACCCTGTATACAGGGTAAACGTATAAACTATATACGTTTCAGCATGCGCCGTATTACCAACTCGCGCTTAATTTTCACCAAATTTCAAGTTTATGTTCGTGACATCGTTAAACTTCTTACCTTAAAACTTCCAAATGGAATTGTAAATTCTCATTTTATAAATTTTATACCGGATTATCCAAGTTACTTAAATTTCCTGTTCCTATTTTAAGATTTTATTTCCGTCATTTGTTTACTCTATTTTCCAAGTAAGAGAATTAAGATTGTATTCCTATTTTGATATTGGTAAATTTGTTTTAGCTCCCTTCAGTAGACGTTGATGGACGTGGCGCTCGATACCGAAATAAGTAACAAATTTCATGAGTTTGTAGCACAGTAATAAGTTCTAACGCTCACGAGTTGATTACGTTTTTTAGTAATTAAATATCTGACAGTTATAAAGTTACTTCGTTCTACGAGTAGTTTATTTCCAGACAGACATAGTAAGCTTTTTGCATTAAAAGAAAATGAGTAAAAAACCCATTTCTTTGCTATCCAGAAACAGCGCACGTGTAATATTTCGCGCTGAAACAAAGAACGAAAAGAAGTATGTGATAATGTTGAGTGCAAGTTGGGTAATTCTAAAGTATCAGTCGCATATATTACTTACTAACCATCGTTATTTTCCTTATAATTACTTGAAAACAATTACAGATCATACCAGTTGACTAGTTACTACCGCATCCTTCAAACTCTTAAAGGCAACCTTGGAGCTTCTCTTGCGGAATGAACGGCAAAAACTGAAGTTGCACCGTCTTCATTGAACAACTGCTTCGACTTCTTAACGTTTAAGCCCGAGCTCGTTTTAAGGAATTCGGTCACCAAATTTTTTGCACTGGAATTTAAAATGGTAACTTCCCGGTATTTTTGGTTGAATTTTCTGATAACAACCGAGTAGCACCCTTCTCCAGTTTTGTAACATTGAATTAGATAAATTCTTTGTTGTAAAGTCAACATTATAGCATAAATACTGTTCAAATTAGCGAAGATTTAATTTGCTTAGATATCTGCTGTTAGTGGTATTTTTCAATGAAGTTCACCTACTAGAATTACTTCTAAAAATTGCGAAAAAGTTCAAATTTTGAAAAAAAATTGTATTATTACTTCGAGAACCATTCGAGTTAAATAAAAAGTAATTTGTGTTTTTTTGGGGGTTTGAAAACTAGCATTGAAATTTTCTGAGAAATCAAAAATAAGATATACACTCCGCCAAAAAAGTATCGCATAAACTAAAAAAGGGCATTTATAAACCAAGATATTTTTATACGTTCACAAAAAGTTTGCCTCGTGTATGTGAACTATAAAAACACTAACAAAATCATGGAACATAGCTTTTTTACTTTTTTTTTTTCTAAAAGAACACATTTAGAAAAATGCATATGTGTAAGGTTTGTTCAGTTGTTTATTGAAAGTCTTCCTATACAGACAAATTTTAAAGTGCGAAGTCAGAGTTCTGTACCCACGCTTTTAAAACTAAAATGAGCAATTTAACTTCAGAACAAGTGGCTGCTATAGTTGCTTTAATCGAAGATGGACGATCTCAGGCATACGTTGCTAATTTGATGAACATCAATCAGTCAAATGTTTCTAGAGCCGTAGCCGGATATAGGGAAACAGGCAATTACAGTAGAAGACCTGTACCAGGTCGTCCAAGATGTTCTACTCGCCAAGATGACCGCTATTTACTACTACAAGCATTACGTCGAAGACATGTAACTGCGAGACAATCGCAGAATGACTTGGCTAGAGTCAGAAATACTCGTGTGAGTACTCAAACTATTCGGAATAGGTTACGATAGAGTGGATTAAGAGCTAGAGTAGCTGTAACAGCCCCTCGTCTCACTAGGAATCACCGAGTGGCTCGCTTAAGGTTTGCCAAAGTACATGTAAATTGGAACATTAGTGACCGGGCCAATATACTCTTCACAGATGAGTCAAGATTTGGTCTTTACACCTCAGATAGGCGTATGTCAGTGTACAGACGAGACGGTGAGCGCTATTCGCAGTGTAATATCAGACCTAGACCTAATTTCGCCGGTGGTTCTATTATGGTTTGGGGAGGCATCTGTTTAACAGGTCGTACAGAGTTAGTACCAGTAGACAGAGGTACACTGACCACCCACAGGTATATAACGGACATTTTAGAAGAACATGTGGTACCATATGCGCCAATTATAGGAAACGAATTCATGTTAATGCACGACCGCATGTTGCAATAATCGTCCAGGAATACCTTAACGATGTTGGTATTCCAGTTTTAGATTGGCCTGCGGTAAGTCCGGACATGAACCCAAAATGTTGTCCCAGCGGACCTGCATGGACTAGAAAATGCTCTCCGTGACGAGTGGGAGAATTTGGATCAGGCTTATGTACGGAGATTAATCGAATCTCTGCCAAACCGTATGCGAGCGGTCATAAGAGCCAGAGGTGGCAATACTCAATATTAAAAGCTACTGTTATGACATTTTTCTTTCCAAAATTATAATTTCTTGTTTTAATAAAAATCTCAAGTATGAGCTCTTGTGTTTTTATTTGGCCTGTATTTTATTTAAACAATCATAGAAATTATATCTTAGAGCGCATTAAAGTATATTTACAACTTTATGCTACAAACAAAGATTATGCGATACTTTTATGATTCAAAACTAAATTATGCGATACTTTTTTGGCGGAGTGTATTTTAAAATTTTAATTTATTATCGGTCTCAAACACGAAGCAAGTTTTCCGAACTAACTCTATTTCACATTGATCACTTTTAGGTAATTGTTTCTCACAACAGTTACATGTAACTATTAGCAAACGGATAAACTTACATGGACTAAGACGGACCATGGTGCAACTTTCCAGTGGGTCTGTTGGAAATAGAAATTTACAAGTTTACAAAATCTCAAGTATGAGCTCTTGTTTTTATTTGGCCTGTATTTTATTTAAACAATCATAGAAATTATATCTTGGAGCGCATTAAAGTATATTTACAACTTTATGCTACAAACAAAGATTATGCGATACTTTTATGATTCAAAACTAAATTATGCAATACTTTTTTGGCGGAGGGTATTTTTTCCTCTTTTAAAGTCGATCCGGGGTCATACTGTATATATCCTTTTCCTTACATTGTGATGACATTTATAAACGAAAACCTCTCCTTCAACAAACCAACAAAATCTCTTATCTGTTATACTCTTTCCTGAAGCTTATATCTGGGAGGAATTTGCACAAATGCTTCATATTGTAGTTAATAATGAAAGAAACTAGTGGTTGGAAAATCGAAAACTTTCAGTCTATTGACCTAATAATGCGCTTCGAATCACTAGCAAATTACCAAATACATTAAGGTAGGTTACGTAATTTTGAGGACTATCAACAAAATGATGCCAAATAAAATAATACATAATAAAATAAAAAATAAAATAATGCCAATAGTGTTTGGCATTATTTTGGAGGCAAATTGAAGGCTTTGTTTGTCGCCCACGAAGTAATTTTAATTGACTTGTTTCTTTTTTTATATCAAAATTTAATGACGTAAATTATGACACTGTTAGAATATAGCTTAAACCTAACCAAAATTAATTCGTATTCTGTAAATGTTCAATCGAATTTTGATATTTCACATAGTTGCAATTAAATAAAAAAATTAACGAAACCATTTTGCTTGTTATTATTTAGTCAATACAAATTCCTCAAAAATGTTAGAGTTACAAACTAAAATCATGGTCATAAAATTTCAATTTTTCCAATGTAAGAGATAAATTTAGCCTTGTCAAAATTTAGTAGTCTATCTCTTATGTAAGCATGACAATCTACAGCCACTACATATTGCGTACACCTAATACAAGTTTTAACAGGTGATTATTGCACCATTCGACCGTTTTATTGTCTCATGTCGAAAGAAACACCACGTATTTGAAAATAAAAACCGTGGATTTTAATACATGATTCCAGCACGAAAGGAAATAACCAACAATAGTAAGCAATTCCAAAGCGTTGTTTACTATCACACCGCGTGCAAAACAATAAGCGCAATAGAAATTTAATGCAAATAGGACAAAAATGCGGGATTACTCTGATCTCGAGAATCGCGTTGCCCTTGTCTGTCTTACTTTGTAAACTTGAAGAGTTCTCGATTACCTTTTACGTTACTTCTTTATTTGTGATGTTGCATTCTTCGTCTGAATCACAACAATTTATTTATACGGAACACAATTACAAAGGAATTTTGCATACCCTTGAAGTACCCGATATAAATGTTGACCCACTAATCCATTAAAAATGCTTTCTATATATGCAATTCATTCAAAGATATGTTCTTGGGCCAGTGGCGACTTCTGGTTAAGTTCACGAAGTTGTCGATTTCTTTGCGATTAAAACAAATGTTAACTTATGCAGCTCCACCCAGTGCGTGGACGGACGATAACTTCCTTTCTGAGCAATTTAGAAAAAAGGTTTCCAAATTAAAATTGCCAGGTAAATACTTCCAAACATAAAATTATATCCATTTACATAGGATTTAAATGGAACATCCTGTCTATTGTTACTACCTTAAATACTACCCTTCAGTTCATGTCAACCTTCTTCAATATTCTCCCTACACCTGCGTGAGAAGTTCCAAAGCTTCACGGCTTGATAGTGGGGGCGCAAGTACAATCAAATCTATAAAATATTGAGTCAAACGTGCTATAAAGTTTGAGACGTGTGCCGTTAATTGTTTGTGTTCTGTCTTTTTGAAAAAAAAAAAAAATGGAAACAAGAGCAGTATATCATAAAATACGTTGTTTTAAAGGGTTTAACGCTGAGACATAGAAGAAATAGTTATATTCCTTTTTAAACACAAACGTTTCTCATTCTTCAAGTGAGGCCGTAAATTCTGCCTTTTACTTGTCGAGATAGTCAATTCCCTTTGGTTTCGACAATAAAAATGTGAGTTGCTAAATTTAATACCCATTCAAAATAACGAACACTTGGGACGACTAATAACAGTTTCCACTGACGAAAAAATTACCAAAACCAAAAATTCACAGTACTGTATTAAAAGATCATCGCCTTAAGATACGCGAGCTTGTTAAGGTTACAAACATCTCGATCCCATATTTTAACCAAAGCTTTGGGTATTAAAAAACTTTCCGCTCGGTAAATTAGCAACAGACCAAAAGCGCATTCCGACGAATATTTCTCAAAACGTTTAGATTTACTTAAACGAGCTTCCGCTGACTTTCTTCGACGTTTTATTACAATAGATGAAACATAGACCGACATTTGCGTCCCAGTGACGAAGGAGCAATCGCAACGAACCATGTTATAGGGTAAAAGGGCGCCGAAAAATACGAAAATGGTTCTATCTGCAGGAAAAAATCATGCCGAAAGTTTTCTGGGATACTCGCGATGTTAGTGGTGCTTAATAGACTACCTGGAAAGAGTCAGCACAATCATTATTAACTATTTATCTTCATTATTAGATTAATTAAAGCGAGGTGTTCAGGTTAAACGTCTGCCTCTGGCTAGAAAAATGGTACTCTTTCACCACAATACTGTACCTGTTCACACGTCTCGGGTTGTTGCCACAAATCTCTATGAGTTACAGGTGCTTCCACATTCGCCATATTTTGCCAGAAATTACTTCGTCTTCCCAAAGTTGAAGAAATGACTCGCTGGACGAATATTTGTTTCAAATGATGAAGTTGAACCTGAGATAACTGATTATTTTGCGGAGTTATAGTGAGGCTATTTAAAGTTGGAAGGTGGTTGATGTAATTATGTTAAAAATAAGGATGTTTCCTTTGTCAGGCCGTGAAGTTTCCGAATTCCTCCAGTATATACATATATCTTCAGATAATTGACATAATTTAAGAATTTTACAGAATATCGGCTCTTTCTTTAACGACCGATATCATCTTATGCGTCTTCGCATAAATTTTATAGAAGTTTGCTTGAGTTTCGGCTCAAGCAAACTTCGGACTCAAACTTCAACTCATCTTCGGAGTTTTTTAGTACTTCGTCCTCCAGTACATGCAAAGCTTTTATATCAACTGAAATTTACAAGATGCCCTTCGAAATCGTTGCCACGTTTGTTTCATTTCGTTTCAATTTTTATGTAAAATATAATATTCTCATGGAATTTCAACATTTATTTGAAGTGAGCACAATTTGTCTTCATGCAAACTACATACAATTCCTTATATTTTATGAAACATTTCAGGAGTAATATTTGGTATAAAGCACAGATTAGGGTCTCGACAGATGCACGTTTTTTGCAGCGGCATTAGCCGAATGGGGAAAATTACACAGGAAAGAATAAAGAACAGACTCCTTCAAACACTACACGAGTTTTAACGGCGGTTTTCGTAGAAGCTAACATGAATTATTCTGTTTATCGCGATTCACATATTTCGAAGATTTAATCTTCCGTGAACAAGTACCTGTATTATACAGTTTAATAAAATTAGCACAGATTCTTTGCATTAGTGTCTTAAATCAGCAATAGTACGTTTGTGCAATAAAACAAATGACCAGCTAATTATTTTATACGAACAATATGCGACCGTCTCTGGCAACACACGCTGAACGTTATTTCCTTGCTCATTCTGTATACGGACGAGGAAAATCAAGACACGCCAGATTTTTTCGAACGACAGCTTCCGTGTGCACACTGACTCATAGACTTACCGGTTCGGTTAATCCTGTTAGAAGGAACACGTGTCCCATGCTGACTTTACGCATTGTCTTAGAAATGCATCGAGAATATTTTTTCATAAATATTTCCATTTATTTACCTAAATTACCAAATTTTCAGCGTGTTCTTTTTATATTTCTTAGAGGCGCTAGAAGCGTAAGCCTATATCAAAGGGCTCCGCTAAAGCTCAACGCTTTAGCGGAAGCAAAGGGTTTCCCTAAAGCGTTGAGCTTTAGCGGACCCCTTTGATATACCTAGTAGGTAAGTACATATCTAACAGCGAACATGTATTTTATTGAATTGACACAAACGAGAACGAGATTCGCTCCTCCATTATTTGTCGCAACATGTAAAAATATACAGTGTGATAATTTAAGTACAACGGAAACACGTCTAAAGTTACGTAATAAAGAAATAGAAATCGGAAACTTCTGTGATCATCAAGAACAAATGATTGCATATATATCAGAATTTCTATTTCTTCGAATGAACGAGGGATGTTTCGAAAGTTCTTGAAGTTATGGTGAAACTAAATTACATAGAACAGGTAATGGTCATAGATAGATTATATAGTTTAGTTTGAGTCAAGTATTCGACGGATATAGACGCATTTTCGTAGCACTGTTTTTGTTAAATCTCTAAGAGCAATAATTTCTTTTTGTAAAAGAAGGTTACAGAAACTTCAGGAATTCTTCAATGTCTGCAGGGAGTGTTTGGTGAGTTTGCGGAATCTAAAAGTAGTGTATATCGGTAGATCGATCGTTTTAAAATTCGTAGATCATCGTTAGCAGACGAGATGCACGCAGTGACGTCGGGCATTGCTGCTGTAGAGGAGGACCTGCCGAAACAAGGCAGGCGAATAACTATCCGCCAAATTAGTGTGCGCCTATGTATAATAAGTAGACGACAAGTTCATGACATCTTACATGATTGTTTGGGCGTAATCAAAGTTTCGGCGGTGATGAATTGTGGCAACGGATAATAACCGCTGACGAAACGAAACGAAAAGTCAATCGAAAGAATGGCGTAAACCGGAAAGGAGCTTAAGTACAGTTCCGTCTGTTGGATAGGTAATGTTGGCTCTATTCGGGGTTTACGAAGGAACTATCTTAATGGATGATTTGCCGAAAATTACTACTACTCATTAACGCAGAATATTATTCCAATTCCTTAACAAAACCATTGTGACACTGGAAAAACAGCCTGGAAAGTTGCATAAACGTCAGTTATTGCAACAGGATAATGCAAGAATCCATACCGCTAGAAATGCAACGGATAATTTTATGGGAACTACTTCCGCATCCACCTTACTCGCCAGATATCGCATCCAGTGATTTTTACTTGCTTTTACCCAGTTTTGAAAATCTGTGCGGTGTTCGACCTGAGTGTCTAACTAACATAAAGAGGAAGATTGCGAAGACACCGATTAAATTCTTTGAAAAATGGCTAAAAAAATTAGTTTATCGTTCGGATCAATCCATTCAATTAAATGGAGATTATGTAGAAGAACTACATTGTAATATTGATGAAAATTGACAAAATAAAAATATTATAGCTAAATTTCCAGAATTTTCGAAACATCCCTCCTATTAACTTTATTATTAAAAATTATATTCACAACGTATATATGATTTAAACATTTACTGAAATATGTTTCTTTCTCGTTATCTTCATGTAAAATGATGCGTTTTTTCTTTTTATTCAGACTATTACTACATGTCAAAATAGTTAGAATATAGAATAATTGAAGAAAATTTTAGTTTCGTTATACTTGCTTTCTAGTCTAGCGAACCATTGAAAAACACTTACAACCACGTCATAAAATTATTAAATCAATGATTGTAGTGTAAAAAAAATAGCGATGAGTATGTTCATCATGCATAGTAAACTAAAACCAGGATAATCTACAAATAAAGATGCAAATGTGAACTCTACATAATGTTTCCCTTCGGGATATAAATTCTTTCCGCTCCAACTGAATATGAGCCAATTACGTGCAGTGTTTTCAATATCCACGACAAACAATAATCATCTCGTAGTTGCCAGCGGAAACGATTTGCAACCACCTGAAGTTGTTGTCAGACCGATAGAAAAAGGACGGTCGTGGAAAAAAGCGTAGTCCTTTTAGTTGGCATTTAGTCCTGGAATGCTAAAAATCTCAAAATGCACTTACTTGTGATACAACGTTTCTATAAATAAAGGTCGCAATTAAGCGCTTATTTCCTCTATCTATTTATACGGATCTTACTATTCGTTTCGGGCAATGAAACTATTATTGCGCACATACCTTGTGTTCAACTCAGTGAGAGTATAAAGGAGCGACGAAGACCTAAGTGAAAACAAAACTTAAAGGCAATGTCGATTTGTTTAAATTCGTTAGCATGACTGCGTTGCTTTGCCCGCAGTTCTCTCCGTATATGCGCGTATTTACTTGCGTATTAAAAAACGGGAATAAATGCACGAAAGAAGGATGCATAACTCTCGATTCATAGAAAACGCAAGCATACCAACAATTCTTACTTGTCATCTTTCATATAGGAAGGAATTATGAAACAAACCATATGAAATCCCTGTGTGATTATTGTTGGAAAATTAACCATCGCACATGTTATACGAGGGTAGTCCGAAAAGATTCAAGATTCAAAGATTCGGATTGAAACCTGGTAGATACATGATGGACATACTAAGGGTTGTTAAACGTAGCTTTTTCCGTCTTGGCGGAATTTTACGTTTAGTGGGTGAGAGCAGCCTCTTAAATTTCGAGGATTTTCGAATTTTTGAACCGCCATTATTAGGAATATGAAAGATAAAATTATGTATCTCCAAATACGCCTTCCATAGATCTGTTTAATGTAACAACACATAAATTTCGCGCCATTGCCAAGAACCGATGAAAGGCATATTCGCTACTTGTCTGGGATCCCTTGTGATAGCTTGATACTTATCGCAAAGTAATATGAACTTTGTGTCAAACATATTAGTAACTGTCTTTTGCATCTGGATGTATATGTTACATCCAGATGTACAAATTACATCAGCAGCCATCTGTACCCATTAACTTAAAGCTAAAATCCCACGGACTACTTTCATTGTTTTCAGACCTTTTCTTTAGACTCAGTTTGAGTCTACCTGCCGCGCGAGTATCAGGAAAGTTAACGGCGGGGTAATTTTCTTCATATCAAAAATGATAATGTTCAAAACAATGTTTGCTTAAATCAGTCTATTGTATAAAGCCAGTTGCACCTTTGGCGTAATAATATCGAGAATTAAACATTACTAGTTAAGAGGTCATGTCCGTTGGTAAAACATTATACTTATCAGATTTAATTTGTTTTCAGAATAGAGAAGGTAGATTGAAATTCAGTAATAATTCGAAAGATATATTGGTTCTGATCAAACGAACAAAGGAGTCAAGGGACGCTTGCAATTTCTCAGTTAAGTTGAATATCGCACGGTGTATCCATCTGTGAAATGAATCTGTGTTTCTAGTGTTTAATCGAAGTGTTAATAATGTCAAAATACACCGTATTTTTGAACACGCGTAACCTTCGAGTTTGCAGAAATGTCACCACTTGCGGTTAGTTTTCCTGGTTTCAAATTAATTCTCACAAAACGTAAATATTTACTTACTCCTAATTGGACCTGATACCGACGTTCAAATCGATTAATTAACTTGAAAACTCAATGTTAATGTTTTTGCCCCGTTCACAATGTATAATACTGAAAGATAAGTTTTAAAAATTTCAATTCCGAAAATTCCGAAGGCAGTTTCATTACAAAGCAATTTTAGGGCGAATTTGGATATTCTATGTCCAGACAGTATTTATGGTCCATTGAGTAAGTGATTTGACAGAGGAAAACGATTCTAACCAATTTTGTCAGCTGTAAATGAAACCAACTATTTTCTACCTGAAATATTTGTTCATACGAGTGCTTAAATTTAAAGAAGACAGCGACATGTGCTTAATAATGCTTAATAATCTGAACCTTATTTTAGAACAAGAAAGAAAACGATTGGAATTTTAGTTCAATCGAATAACAATCCTCCTCGAATCTTCGCGACTAAAGAGGACAAAAGCGAGTGAAATCATACCTGTCTAGCAGCGACTAGACAGGCTGGTATTTTGTCCACTCTCGGGGAAACCAGTAGGCAACACGAACTCGTTCTTGTAAGATGAATAGACATGAATCTGTCTAATCGTTGCAAAAAAGGTATGATTTCACTCGCTTTTGTTCTCTCTAGTCATGATGTTAAAATTTTCAGCTCCGAAAAAAAGAAATGCACTCGTCTCAACATGTTGTGCCCTACCTTTCATTTCAACGTACTTATTGACTAGAATAGGTAAATTTTGGTGCCCACCATCGGCACAGCTAACGAATTGACTCTCGCATGCGAAGCACTAGTCAGTATCTAGTTAGTTGCCGTCTGGAGCCAAAGTAATACTAGCAGCCGGATACTTTGTGTTCAGTTTTTAATAATGTCGAAGATACATAGATTGAGAAAACAGCTATCATTAAAGACAGTGAATAGGTTTATTAAGGATGATCCTCATTTGATTTACGACAGCGTAAAGATTAAATATTTAGTGTGCGATATATATCTACCGTATTGGTCACAGAGACATTGTAAGTTGCATGTGTAAAGCGTAAACCATCAAACCCGGAACAATTCTTATTTGGTTCATGTACAATGATGGTTTGCCGTAATCTAGTGTTCATCTTGTTAAACAACGTTTCATTCATTTATTTTGGGAGAAATACGCCAATATTACATTACCGAGCAGTTGAAAGTTGAATTGATTGCAAAGAAAGATTTGAACTTAATGTTATGGTGCGCAAAATGAAACCACATCAATCGTCATCTTCAATTTTATTAGTTTCTGGACGAATAGAAAAATGTACCGTGTAGGTAATTTCAATAGTGGTGTTAAGCACATTTGGAAAAATTTGAAATATCTAGGAGACAAGTCAGAAAAAATTTTAAGATTGGTTAAGAGTGATTTATAAACTATTCACAGTGATTACATCGGAGGAATGCAAGAAATAGAAAAATTGCAAAATTTTTCACTATTAGATGAATCACTGCAAATTGTGAAGATGGACACGTACAGCTTTGTTCGGTAAGAGACACGAAAAAATGTTTTCTAATTAAGTTTCAAAGTTCTCAGTTTTTTATTTTAATTGTGCTATCTAGGTCATCACTAGATGTATGTAGAGTTATCGTTTTCTTTATACAGAAATGGTACCTCACGGCGGGCGCGTTTTGCAGAAATAACTTTGGGCATGCACCCTATGTTTAAAATATTTAATCTCGCTTCTCCAGTCTTTCAGGGGTCAGGACAGGCGCTTTAGACGGTACGTTTATTTTTAATCATCGAATTACATACACTCTAGATTTCTTTATATATATATATATATGACTGGAGATGGCAACTTCCCGTGTTCATTTAGTAACACAGAGACAATTTATGGAAGTCGATTCATAATCTGTAAAAAACCATCTTAAAAACTTTTTTGTATCCAACACCGGAACGGCACAGTTCGTGATAGTATATTTCTAGATACTGACTCCTCCGTGGCATGCAAGAGTCGATTCGTTAGCTACACCGATGGTGCGCACCCGAATTTGCTCACTCTAGTAATGACTAATTTCATCATAAAAGACGTCGCACGTGTCTTAAATTGTTCTAAAACCACTTGTTCTGAAGTTAAATTGCTCATTTTAGTTTTAAAAGCGTGGGTACAGAACTCTGACTTCGCACTTTAAAATTTGTCCGTATAGGAAGACTTTCGATAAACAACTGAACAAACCTTACACATACGCATTTTTCTAAATGTGTTCTTTTAGAAAAAAAAAAGTAAAAAAGCTATGTTCCATGATTTTGTTAGTGTTTTTATAATTCACATACACGAGGCAAACTTTTTGTGAACGTATAAAAATATCTTGGTTTATAAATGCCCTTTTTTAGTTTATGCGATACTTTTTTGGCGGAGTGTACATATAGAATGTCCATGTTCTGAAATAAATTTATTTGGTCTAATTTAAATAGAGGAATGCGTAAACACTCCGAAATACATTTCATGATAAGACTGCCATTTTTAAAGGAAGGTGTATATTTATGGCGAACAGTTATTTATTTTAAAAACCAAAATACATTATCGGACGGTATTTTCCGAAAAAAAAATGTTTTGTAAATTTCTATTTCCGACAGACCCACTGGAAAATTGCAGCATGGTCCGTGTTAGTCCAAGTAAGTTTATCCAATTGCTAATAGTTACATGTAACTGTTGTGAGAAACAATTACCTAAAAGTGTTCAATGTGAAATAGAGTTAGTTCGGAAAACTTTCTTTGTGTTTGAGACCGATAATAAATTAAAATTTTAAAATACTTCGTCTACATGCTGTGGAGACCGCGGATAAATACGATCCATCTTCATCTTCTCTGATTTAAAGAATTTTCAGGAAAAATATGCAGAAATGTGTGAACTGGAAAATGGTAAGGTAAATCCCGATTGCAAGAGGAAGAGCGTTAAATTTTGGAGATCGGGCAAACGAATGAAACGATCTCTAGCTTTTACGCAATCCAAATTTAAAAACGTAGAACATCTTCGGCAAGTATATAGGTAGGAAAAATATTTAGCATGAGGAGGAACACGCAGAAAAGTGTTAATTGGAAATTGCTATGAACAGCATTGTTGTGCAAATTAATGGAATCTGCGGATCGTGATTCGCCGCTAGAAATTGGAAGCCGATGCTAATATTAACTTACGATATTTTAAAGCATCCTATAACTGGATAGAGTGTTTAGGAAGATAAACGCATTTTTAGGATGGTCAACATATAAGCAAGACACTGCGGAATTAAACACCACAGATTTGCCAGAGATTTCAGAACATCGCATGTCGCAATATGTAGGGCTGATAACGTTTGCCACCATGATGAAAGCGAATTTAATTTGTTGTACTCTAACCGCCATGATGGTACTTAGAAGTGGCGTGTGTTAGAGGGATAGGTTCACAAAATTGTTTCCTGCAAAAACGAAAAAAAATATTTGCTTGATGTGATGGTCACTAATGGTGAAACTAAGTGAAAGTGTTGATAACTGTTTCATTTTAAGTGGAGCACTCTGCATATTTTTAAGTTTTCGCAAAACAAGAAATATTTAGTGAAAGCCGATCCCCGTCGTCGTTCGAGTTGCGCGATATTAAAGGAAGTGTTAGTGGTGGCTTGACGTTATCTTGTATATTCACAAAATGCGAACGTACACCGTAGACGTTCGGTATAATATAATCCTCCAGAATCAGATTAGCCTGTCTTTGAGCGATTAGTTCCCTTGGAACTACCACGAGATTCGTTCTTTAAGTAACACTAATTATACCCAAACCATTACGAACGCACCTCTAAATTTGATGGTAGCCGCAGAATAGCGTTCATATGGTTGTTACAACGAGTTAAATGAAATCATCGCTAGAGATGACAAGGGCGGATAAAATTATTACCTTTTTGCAGAGACTAGAGAGACTTGTGTTTTGTCGACTCTCGAGGACATCAATAGGCAACACGAATCTATTCTCATGTGGCGAATAGACACGAGTCTATCTAATCGCTGCAAAAAAGGAATAATTCCACCTGCCTTTGTCGTCTCTAAACATTACTCATTTGCGAATAGTTATAGAATATAACTATTCGCATAGAATAGTGACAGGTTATGAGATTCGAAGTTAGGTCTTCGCATGGGTCTTCTTTGACTCAATCAGTTTCTGTTTCGTCAGAAATCTCAAGACTATGAATCGTTCTGAACCCGATTTGAAGATCTTTTGCACGAACTTTTATGAACGCTTTGTATACATATCTAAGTTTATCAAAATTTGTAAGTAATCTCTTAAAAGCGAAACATATACAATACTAATAAACATCTGAAGTTACTAACACATAAACTTCCGTAATAATTGCAGATTCGAAAGAGAAAAGGAAATGGAATGTTGAATAGTTTGTTCTTAATTCCAAACGTGCATTAAAGAAATACCTGCTCTATTTTCATTCCGAACTTATGCATTATGCTAATGTAAATTCTTGAAGCGTTTAGAACTAACACAAAGCGCGTTCTTAATGGAATTTGTATGTTGTAAACGCTGCGATTATATCCTAGCAAAGCTCTCGGAAAAACGCGGGAAACGTTCTTCATTCGCGGTCGTGCCATAATAGGCGGCTCGAAAGAAATACTCGAATTCCAACGCTTGACTAAATTCACGCGTTCCTACAAAAAAGAAATTAGATAATTACACATTTCCATTTGCTCGTTAGAATACGGACAAATGCTGAATTAATTAGCGAATAAACGCATAAACACCGCAACGTTAACTAATGATAGAATATTGTATAACAGCGGCAGGAACAGAAGTCCGCAGTATTAAGAACGGAATGCGTGCGTCGGTAAATTGCTTTAGATTGAGTAAAAACGGACATGTGTCGGTAATTAAAATTTAATAAGATGTTCGAAGTGAAAATACCAACAGTTTCCTTATTAAAAAATAGCTACAGGGAGGGAATTCAAAAAGGAGTAAATTGAAAATTGATGTATTAAATTGTTGCGGATAAAGGAGGACGGAAAATCCATAAAAAGCATTTTAATTTCTATAAGTTACATAATTATATCCTCACTGTTAGAGCTAATTATCTCATCCGCCGTGAAAGTAATAATATAAATATAAGTTATAACTTATAAGTACAAAGATAATTTATCATACCCATTTTTTTTCTCTTTTCCTGAAAAAAAAAACGTTGCAATACTTCGAGTGAATTCTACAACTTTTCATAGCAAGCAACGCCACAATAAATAAACAACCCACAACAAAGGCGCTCTCTTTATTCTAGTTTGTCTACAATGCGAGGAATTCATTAGCTTTTTACTGAACATCTCCTCCATAGAGAGAAGCAACTTAGATAAGTCGTTGCGCAAATTACTACCTTTCAATATCACTTGATTCAAAGGACATCGTCTGTGCAAAAGAGACTGACCCGAGTCATTTCTTGTTGTTAAAAATAGTAAGAAGTAAAAAAGAACGTGTTGAGAATAGCTTCTAGTGCAATCGTCTCCAACTGACGCATTGCAGGCAGAGGTCTTCTTCATCTCCGCTATGTTTCGGTGCAAGAAATTAATTATCAAAACAACTAGCCGTGAATAGCAGTCAGTTGGTGGATAACTTGCTACCTTTAAACACATCTCAACTTCTCTTGGCCAACATCTCTTGGCCCCACAATAACAACTGTTAACTATTAATTTTCCGCCAGGCATTTTCATCCGCTATTAACATCGACTTACGTCTTTTGATTTTCATGCAAAGGTGGCTTCAATACCGGAGTGTGGCGACGTTACGTTCAGTTTGTCGTTGGCGTAACGTTCGGTGGCAGGTTAGGTTTCGCGTGAGTGTAACTCGCCATATAGGCGATATGTAAGGAGTGACGACAATACTAGCCAGTACGCTAATGCACATACCCGATCGACTCGCAAACTACACCGAACGTTCTCATTCTACTCAGTTTCGGCACAAATAACGAGTACACGAAAATCTTTGAAATAACTCAATCTGCAGTAGTAGAGAGTACTCAGAGAGAGAGAAAGTTAGCTCAGCCAATCAAAAAATTGCTGTCCCAACATATCTTTAACATCAACATGGCTTAAAACAACAGGATACATTTGAAAATAATATTGCTATAAATATTGTGAATGAAGCAAGAAAATTACAATTTAAAGAGAGCAAATGACCATTTACATATACATGTGTACGTAAAGTAAGGAATGAATTCGATTAAAATTCAGGGCATTTTTTTTTTCAGAAAATTGCCCGGACACGTGTATAATTTTTAATGCGTATTTTTTGAGATAAAATTCAAATGTACAAGGTGTCGCAAAATTGATGCGACCTCTAAGTTGAAATTTTCAAATGAGCAGCCCCATTTTTTTTGTTGCGTTTGTGGATTCTATGTAAAATTCTGAGTATTTTTCACGTAGCTATGTCGATATTTAGCAGTTTTCGAATCGTTTGAATAAATATTACCACTACTACTACTATTTTATTTTTTTATAAAAGGTATCATGGTTTCATCGAAACATTGGAATTAATAAGGAACAACAATTATTTACTTAATTAAATGCTGAAACTGAAAAATTTCTTGTTCCTGGCAGTATAGCAAACGATAAATAAATTCATGCCTGGACCCTATTTATTGTTTCTCGACTAATGTCAACACATTCTCTTCTAATTCTAGTTTTTAAGTCGTCAGGCGATTCAGGTTTAGATTTATATACAACATTTTTGAGATGACCCCACAAAAATAATCCAAAAGATTGAGGTCGAGAGACATTGGTGGACATTCAATTGGTCCATGCCTTCCAATTCATCTATTGGGAAATGCTACTACTTCATCTAGATATTGCCTAACCTGAATTGCATAATGTGGTGGTGCACCATCTTGCATGAACCATAAATTTTCGTCGTGTAACATCGGGTCATTAGCACAGGGAAATAAATTTCTTTAATTAGGCCGTTCAATGTCTCTCCAAAAAAGTAAGGCCCGATGATTTTATTTTTGATAATTTCTGTCCAAACATA
This sequence comes from Oryctes rhinoceros, assembly GCA_020654165.1. Classification (NCBI taxonomy): domain Eukaryota; kingdom Metazoa; phylum Arthropoda; class Insecta; order Coleoptera; family Scarabaeidae; genus Oryctes; species Oryctes rhinoceros. The sequence goes on from JAIOKQ010000538.1 coordinate 26,421, forward strand.
CATCTAGGATTTTCTTTTGTCCAATACCGGCAAATTTGTCTATTAACTTCCCGGATTAATATAAAAGTTGATCGATCTGAGAACAAAATGTTTTCAACATGACGTGAGAAATTGTGGTACATACCTAGTCAAGTTTGTTGCAAGTACGGTCTGGATCATCTTCATTTAATTCGTATACCAGTTTTATTTTATAAAGATGCCATTTTTCTAGTCGCAAAACCTTATGTACAGAGGAAGGATGGATATCGTGGATACGACTAATTTGACGAATGCTAATATGTGGATTTTCCTCTACGGCTAGTGAAACAATTAGTCTGTTCTCCTCGTTGATCCCAAGGCGTCTATTCTTTGGCTTACCTTCTACAGAACCAGTATCTCGAAACTTCCTCTCAATGTTGCTGACTACTGACTGGTTTATTGGTCTGTCCGAATATTTGTTATTAAATAAAATACCTACCTCACGTTGAATTCGCACTCTATCACCATACCCAATCATCATAAGAATTTGAATTCTTTGTGGTGTCGATAAGCGCATTGTAAGATTACTCTTTTTTTCAAATAAATTCAAACAAAAACTCACAAATTCAAAGTAATCATATATATTAATGGTCGGAGTAATTAATAATGACTCAGTCCATTTTACTAGGTTGAGCACTCGGCCGAGTGTACTCTCTCGCCACTATACTCGTTACGTGTAATCAAGGAATATATCACAATATATCGAAACGATGCGCAGACTATCTCTTGACACTATTTAGCGTGAAGTCTGCCGCCATCTAGAAATCAGTGACAGAACCGTCGGGTACAATTTCCAAACCAACTAAAACAGTTTTTAGGCTTTCGAACCTAATATTGCGTGCATATAAGCGCTCAAGGTACATACCTGTATATGTAAGTGATTCTTACAGGCTTCCCATGGTGTTCTAAAAAACATGCCCAAAACGAATTATTCACAAATGCAATGTAAGGAGAGAAAATAATAGACAATGGAATACCCAGTATCAAGCACTTTTCTACTTCTTTGAAGCAACGAACGAAATATCTTTTGGGACTATCTGATACCAAGAGATAAACGTCCAGGAACTCCTCGAATAACTTTAGGCGTACAACGTGGCAGCTACATATATTTTAGTTAATACAATTGTGTTAAAAGGAATTATTTAGTTTGTATTAACTGCGCCAGAGAGTCTCTTATGGTAGGTATGCTCTTGTACCCTAGAATGCGGTAGCTCTATGTCGATGATTGAAGAGATATTGAGCAACTAAAGCAGTACAAACACAGTACCGGAGGAGCACTTTTAATTTCCGTTCGCCGTTATCATCATTTATCATTTCTAACTGAAAACATAATTGTAACCGGGTCTCCAAGAAAATTAAATTTGCTATTTCTCAAGTCGTTAAATAAAAATTAGTTGACGGATATCATTAGTTTTACAGTCATATGGACACCAACATAATAATACTACTTTATTCGTGAAGTTAATAGTGGTTTGTCTAAACGACATACACAATACCCTATTTCACAACGGTAGCGCATAATGATATGTATATAGGCATGCACACGCGTTTTCATATATGTATGTACATACGTTTAAATACGTACGTTTCTCCGGAAAAAAAATTCGCATACCAGAATTAATAGATAAATACGATTGCGTTATTAGACAATTTACTTTATTCACAATACGTCTACGTATGTACAGTACATCGATATATAAATCATAATAATTCCACCAACTTATTGTAGGTGTTGTTTAGAATGCGCTCTTGCGAAAGCTTAACCTTTCACATCGTTAAATGAGTAAGGGTTCGAAACGAAAATGATACACTTTTGTTCCGTCAAACATTTGCATACAGTTTTTCCCACGTACGTGCTGTATCCGTTGCTCAAGATGCCATGCATAATAGAATAGAGCATAAAAATCTGTAGATTATTGCTCACCCTTGTTATATACACCAACGACACGCTAAACCTACAATAATCATTAAAATAAGAGCAGAGAAAATTATTAGGTACTCGTTAATCCCACGCAACCTCGAAATGAGCAAATTATGATGTACTAAATTGAGTAAGATTACCATGGGTGCTTTCCTCATTATCAAATTTAGGGTGGCCTTTATCTATCTATCGGGTGATATTCGAAAAAAAAAAAAAAAAAAACTACAATGCATTAAGTACCACGCGAAATTATAGCATACATGTTGTAGTAGCTATTCATGTTGGTTATTGTTTTTAAAATTACGTTTTTAAATGGTTTTCTCCACTTTTGTAGAATGAAAAGACGTATTTATGTATTACATGGCGAAGCTCGCTCAAATTCTTTCGGAGTTCAACGTGTTTATCGAAGGAAATATCTAGGCAGTTGCTAAAAGGCAAACGTTAATGGTGGCCTTACCAGAACTCCTTGTACTGATACAGACGAAGAAACTATTTTGCGAAAAATGGAAGTTAATCCGATAATAATAGTTAATCCGTGCTTCAATTAGACAAATCCTTCGCTCGCTACATTTCAAAAAAAAAAAATAGGTAATGAATCTTATAGAACAAAATTATTTACCTGTGAGTGGTTGCAAAGTCAATTTTTTACTGTTAGTCTTGCTTACAGATGAAGCAGGTTTTGGTCGCCATGATGTTTTAAGCCTACATAATATCTAGTATTGAAGACTGTAACTGTAATTCTGAATCACCAATATGGCTTGTCTATTGGGTGACCTACATCATATCCACCTAGTACTCCCGACCTCAATCCCCTCGATTTTTTAATTTGGAGGTTTATGAAAAATTAATGAAGCGTATGCCGTAGAACTAAAGAAGAACAATTATGGTACGGAATTATGGAGCTTGCTGATAGATTCCGTAATAGTCCAAGTACACATGAAGGACGCCGACAATCATTACCGCAAAGATTAGAAATGCGTATCTAAGAAGAGTAACATCAATTTGAATACCGTCTTTTTAAGGCAAGGTATATTTTGAAATTCAATAGTTTTTTTTTGTTTCTATCAAGTTATGCTGTTATTTTTTAAGTTCATGTCGACCAAGTAATTGTTTTCTTGTTACGAAAGATTCTAGAGAGGTAAGTTTTCTAAAAAAATTTTTTCAAACTCCTGTGTCGTGCAAATAAGAGGCTTGCGGACATTAGTGCAGAAGATCCTTTTTTTTTTACTAATTTCTGGTCATCTATCGCGTAGTACTGTGCATTGTAGTTTCTCTTAATGTCCTGCACCTTCAAACCTTGTAATACCGAGAAGAGGTACAGATAATAACGTTTAAAAGCGACATACTTTCCTACTCCTTTCTTAAAGAAATTAATCGTTTAGAAATAATGTGCTTCAGTTCTCCCAAAATGATTCTTAAAATTCGCGTAAGAGCAAAAAGTTTCAAAGCACATTATAAACAAACATTGAACGCTATCTGTAATTCCTTAACCTTTTGGACTACGCTTTTGTAACTACCAGGATTATCCCTTCAATGTTGAAGAGACTTTATCTAGAAAATTTTACGAGGAAAGTCAGGAATTACAGGCGAAGATCCGTTGTTTGTGAAGGAAGAAAATGATCTTGGTGCAGAATGTACCTTTATATAGGTTCCTTTCGTCACCACTCGCACACTTGACGCATGGATAAAAAATTGTGTTAAAGTAGTACTTGCTTTCGTTGACGGGAACCGGACCCGAACATTTGCTGGAACAAGAAAAAAAAGATATTTTCCTTGAAGATTAAATAATTGAAGTTAATCTAGACACAGATACCTTGAATATGTGTGAAACGCATAAGAGAAAGGTTACGCTAAAACCCACCAATCGGCATTGAAATTAGTCATTACTAGAGTGAGCAAATTCGGGTGCGCACCGTCGGTGTAGCTAACGAATCGACTCTTGCATGCCACGGAGGAGTCAGTATCTAGAAATATACTATCACCAACTGTGCCGTTCCGGTGTTGGATACAAAAAAGTTTTTAAGATGGTTTTTTACAGATTATGAATCGACTTCCATAAATTGTCTTTGTGTTACTAAATGAACACGGGAAGTTGCCATCTCCAGTCATATATATATATATAAAAATCTAGAGTGTATGTAATTCGATGATTAAAAATAAACTTACCGTCTTAAGCGCCTGTCCTGACCCCTGAAAGACTGGAGAAGCGAGATTAAATATTTTAAACATAGGGTGCATGTCCAAAGTTATTTCTGCAAAACGCGCCTGCCGTGAGGTACCATTTCTGTATAAAGAAAACGATAACTCTACATACATCTAGTGATGACCTAGATAGCACAATTAAAATAAAAGCTGAAAACTTTGAAACTTAATTAGAAAACATTTTTTCGTGTCTCTTACCGAACAAAGCTGTACGTGTCCATCTTCACAATTTGCAGTGATTCATCTAATAGTGAAAAATTTTGCAATTTTTCTATTTCTTGCATTCCTCCGATGTAATCACTGTGAATAGTTTATAAATCACTCTTAACCAATCTTAAAATTTTTTCTGACTTGTCTCCTAGATATTTCAAATTTTTCCAAATGTGCTTAACACCACTATTGAAATTACCTACACGGTACATTTTTCTATTCGTCCAGAAACTAATAAAATTGAAGATGACGATTGATGTGGTTTCATTTTGCGCACCATAACATTAAGTTCAAATCTTTCTTTGCAATCAATTCAACTTTAATTTTATTTTCTAAATCTATACGCACAGATGGTAAATAATTTCGTAGCCCGATCCAGCTCGGTAATGTAATATTGGCGTATTTCTCCCAAAATAAATGAATGAAACGTTGTTTAACAAGATGAACACTAGATTACGGCAAACCATCATTGTACATGAACCAAATAAGAATTGTTCCGGGTTTGATGGTTTACGCTTTACACATGCAACTTACAATGTCTCTGTGACCAATACGTTAGATATATATCGCACACTAAATATTTAATCTTTACGCTGTCGTAAATCAAATGAGGATCATCCTTAATAAACCTATTCACTGTCTTTAATGATAGCTGTTTTCTCAATCTATGTATCTTCGACATTATTAAAAACTGAACACAAAGTATCCGGCTGCTAGTATTACTTTGGCTCCAGACGGCAACTAACTAGATACTGACTAGTGCTTCGCATGCGAGAGTCAATTCGTTAGCTGTTCCGATGGTGGGCACCAAAATTTACCTATTCTAGTCAATAAGTACGTTGAAATGAAAGGTAGGGCACAACATGTTGAGACGAGTGCATTTCTTTTTTTCGGAGCTGAAAATTTTAACATCATGACTAGAGAGAACAAAAGCGAGTGAAATCATACCTTTTTTTGCAACGATTAGACAGATTCATGTCTATTCATCTTACAAGAACGAATTCGTGTTGCCTACTGGTTTCCCCGAGAGAGGACAAAATACCAGCCTGTCTAGTCGCTGCAAGACAGGTATGATTTCACTCGCTTTTGTCCTCTTTAGTCGCGAGGATTCGAGGAGGATTGTTATTCGATTGAACTAAAATTCCAATCGTTTTCTTTCTTGTTCTAAAATAAGGTTCAGAAATTATTAAGCATATGTCGCTGTCTTCTTTAAATTTAAGCACTCGTATGAAAAAATATTTCAGGTAGAGAATAGTTGGTTTCATTTACAGCTGACAAAATTGGTTAGAACCGTTTTCCTCTGTCAAATCACTTACTCAATGGACCATAAATACTGTCTGGATATAGAATATCCAAATTCGTCCTAAAATTGCTTTGTAATGAAACTGCCTTCGGAATTTTCAGAATTCAAATTTTTAAAACTTATCTTTCAGTATTATACATTGTGAACGGGGCAAAAACATTAACATTGAGTTTTCAAGTTAATTAATCGATTTGAACGTCGGTATCAGGTCCAATTAGGAGTAAGTAAATATGTACGTTTTGTGAGAATTAATTTGAAACCAGGAAAACTAACCACAAGTGGTGACATTTCTGCAAACTCGAAGGTTACGCGTGTTCAAAAATACCGTGTATTTTGAAATTATTAACACTTCGATTAAACACTAGAAACACAGATTCACTTAACAGATGGATACACCGTGCGATATTCAACTTAACTGAGAAATTGCAAGCGTCCCTTGACTCCTTTGTTCGTTTGATCAGAACCAATATATCTTTCGAATTATTACTGAATTTCAATCTACCTTCTCTATTCTGAAAACAAATTAAATCTGATAAGTATGATGTTTTACCAACGGACATGACCTCTTAACTAGTAATGTTTAATTCTCGATATTATTACGCCAGAGGTGCAACTGACTTTATACAATAGACTGATTTAAGCAAACATTGTTTTCAACATTATCATTTTTGATATGAAGAAAATTACCCCGCCGTTAACTTTCCTGATACTCGCGCGGCAGGTAGACTCAAACTGAGTCTAAAGAAAGGGTCTGAAAACAATGAAAGTAGTCTGTGGGATTTTAGCATTAAGTTAATGGGTACAGATGGCTGCTGCTGTAGTTTGTACATAACATATACATCCAGATGCAAAAGACAGTTGCTAATATATTTGACACAAAATTCATATTACTTCGCGATAAGTATCAAGCTATCACAAGGGATCGCAGACAAGTAGCGAATATGCCTTTCATCGGTTCTTAACCCCTTCCGTGGCCTGCAAGAGAGCCACATTAAACAAGTAGTTGGAACGTGGGAGAACCTCGTACTGGGTGGATATTTCAGGATAAAAACAGACTAAGACCTTCATATCAGGCTCGCTCATATAAAACAATAAAAATAGTGCTAGCATTCAGCAAAGGGGGCCTTAAATTACTGGAATTTCATGCGAATCAAATAGCCCTAAAATATCAAACAATTAATCCAGGAAAAGCTGAAGATCAAATCAGTCATCTGTGCCAAGAAGAGACGCATACTACGCAAATATGTTGTCATCAGTCCCATTCGAGAACAATATTTCAGTAAAACATTTCTGACATCTACTGAATTGAATAATGAAGATTCTAGAATGATGTTAAGATTTATTAAAATATCTTCACCTACTCTAGCATTTGTAAAGACGTTTTGTTGCGGTAGATCTGTTAAAGGCATGTATGCCATTGCCTTATGATACCAATGCTAATACTACAGGGTTCGGCAAAATAATCTCCCACATTTTAATCTTTAATAAAAACGCCATTGTAAATACTATTTAGATTTTATTTTGAATAAGTGAAAAAGTATGCTATGTCGTTTTTTATTATGTTATGAAAATTACAGAGTCCAAGTGGCGATCATTTTTTTCGATTTCAACACATTCGAAGCTGATTTTTGAAAGTTTCCATCACTCGAGCAGTAACTTGAGGCGATATTCCTCTAATATTTTGGCTTATTGCTGCATTCAATTCGTCGATGGTTCGAGGATGATGTTGAGAAACTTTCGCTTTCAGGTAGCCCCAAAGGAAAAAGTCGCATGGGGCAAGATCGGTTGAACGCGCAGACCACTCAACGCCTTCACTTAACGAGATTACGTGTTCTGCAAACATTTCCCTTAAAATGCCCATTGTTCTTCTTGCCGTATGAGACGTAGCTCCATCCTATTGAAACCACACATTCGGATGTTCAAGTTTCCTAAGTTTTGGTTCCAAAAAATTGCGCAGCGTGTCGACATATCGATCGGTAGTTACGGTAACCGCCAGGCCTCCCTTTTCAAAACTATAGGGACCCCAAACGCCAACGATCCAACAGCACACTAAACGGTAACACGTGGGCTGTGAAGTGGCCTTTCATGGAGCTGCCGCGGATTTTCTGGTGCCTGATAGCAAAAATTCTGCTTGTTCACACAATCGGATAAATGGGGAAATGAACTTCGTCACTCGTAATTAAAAGACCATTTTATGGCACGTTTTGAAAAATATCATTGGAACATGCCCTGCGATTTTCCCAACCGCGTTTACTAAATTTTTGCACGATCATCATTTTGCATGTATGAAACTTCAGATCGGCATCTAAAATTCTTCTCTCATAACGATCTGACAAACGCAAAGCAGTGGAATGTTTAACAGCTGAACGGCTAGGAGATCGTTCATCTGCTTCTCTTACAACTGCAACATTTTCAGGTGTCCGAAAACTTCTGGCTCTGCCAGTTGAATTTCTTTTTAAGGCTGAACCTGCGGCTCTAAAATTTGAAACCCACAACATTATTGTTTTGCGATCTGGAACCAGAGCAAGGGCGAAGTGACTGCGAAAAGTTCTTTGCGTCGTAATCACAGATTCGTTGCTTTTCATAAATGTTTCGATAACGAAGGCACGATGCTCGCTTGTCCTATTCATGACGACAACTGAAATGGCAGGGTGCAAGCTACCAGCCGACCACCCTCAGCTCCACCTCTCTTTAGTGATTCGGGCACAGTGGCAGTGCAAAATGTAGATCCTTTTGGTGAATCCTATATACATATATATATACACTCCGCCAAAAAAATATCGCATAATTTAGTTTTGAATCATAAAAGTATCGCATAATCTTTGTTTGTAGCATAAAGTTGTAAATATACTTTAATGCGCTCTAAGATATAATTTCTATGATTGTTTAAATAAAATACAGGCCAAATAAAAACAAGAACTCATACTTGACTCATATTTTTATTAAAACAAGAAATTATAATTTTGGAAAGAAAAATGTCATAACAGTAGCTTTTAATACTGAGTGTTGCCACCTCTGGCTCTTATGACCGCTCGCATACGGTTTGGCAGAGATTCGATTAACCTTCGTATATAAGCCCGATCCAAATTCTCCCACTCGTCACGGAGAGCATTTTCTAGTCCATGCAGGTCCGCTGGGGCAACATTTTGGGTTCGTATCCGTCTGTGAAGGAGGTCCCACACGTGCTCGATAGGGTTCATGTCCGGACTTACCGCAGGCCAATCTAAAACTGGAATACCAACATCGTTAAGGTATCGTTCCTGGACGATTATTGCAACATGCGGTCGTGCATTATCGTGCATTAACATGAATTCGTTTCCTATAATTGGCGCATATGGTACTACATGTTCTTCTAAAATGTCCGTTATATACCTGTGAGCAGTCAGTGTACCTCTGTCTACTGGTACTAACTCTGTACGGCCTGTTAAGCAGATGCCTCCCCAAACCATAATAGAGCCACCAGCGAAATTAGGTCTAGGTCTGATATTACACTGCGAATAGCGCTCACCGTCTCGTCTGTACACTGAGATACGCCTATCTGAGGTGTAAAGAGCAAATCTTGACTCATCTGTGAAGAGTATTAATGGTCCAATTTACATGTTCTCTGGCAAACCTTAAGCGAGCCACTCGATGGTTTCTAGTAAGACGAGGGGCTGTTACAGCTACTCTAGCTCTTAATCCACTCTGTCGTAACCTATTCCGAATAGTTTGAATACTCACACGAGTATTTCCGACTCTAGCCAAGTCGTTCAGCAATTGTCTCGCAGTTACATGTCTTCGACGTAATGCTTGTAGTAGTAAATAGCGGTCATCTTGGCGAGTAGAACATCTTGGACGATCTGGTACAGGTCTTCTACTGTAATTGCCTGTTTCTCTATATCTGACTGCGGCTCTAGAAACACTTGACTGATTGATGTTGGTACAGAACTCTGACTTCGCATTTTAAAATTTGTCCGTATAGGAAGACTTTCGATAAACAACTGAACAAACCTTACACATACGCATTTTTCTAAACGGGTTCTTTTAGAAAAAAAAGTAAAAAAGCTATGTTCCATGATTTTGTTAGTGTTTTTATAGTTCACATACACGACGCAAACTTTTTGTAAACGTATAAAAATATCTTGGTTTATAAATGCCCTTTTTTAGTTTATGCGATACTTTTTTGGCGGAGTGTATATTGTTAAAGACACAATGGAAATCCTACGCATGACAACCGCGCAGCAACGGTGATTACTTGTCCCTTTATCAAGGTCGCATTGCGCAACAACACCAACTACTTGTGTTTACATTAACCCGCGTTAACTTTAAATTAAGATTCGTAAATGGAACCAGTATAGTAGTATGATGAGCAAAAAATACAACATAAGTTCTTAAATCATTCTTGTATATTTCTTAGTTTCTTATTTAATATCGTTCAATGACAAGATGACAAAAACACATTATTTGTACTACTACAACAAAGGTAAAGCGTCTTGCCTACGTTTTATGGGAATGATAATATTTATTAATTTTAATTTCATACATTTTATTTAATGCTTCAAACTTCCATATACTATGCTATAGTAAATGCGTAAGTTACAAAGAGTTCTATAACAACAAAACTCGAAGATGTTCTGTACAATGGGTTCACTGTTAACTGGCATTACAAGTAATAGTAAAATCATCTGTTTATGGTGAATGACTTTCAATGAATGAAGTATTTTTTTGCCATTTCTTTAGAGGGGTTGAATTGATGTACACGTGATCGCTTTCTATCTTACATTAAATTGTATGAAACAAGGCAATGTCAATAAATAGACAGAAACAAAAGCGCATTTCATCAAGAGATCCGATCACTCATTGACCTATGCTCTCTCCAGAAATTCCATTGTTCCTCGGCATGGGAGTTCACGTAACAAGTAGACCATCGGTGAGTGCTTTTCTGTGTCACGGCCGCGCGCGTATTGTTGCAAAATTCCCACCAGCACCGGTAGGAACTAGCAAAACGTCCATTCTACCAACACACGCACAATAGGCATATATGTATCTACATATGTGTTTACATGTACGATCTAATGCACGGACCTTTGTGTACCCGTTGTGCTTACAAACTCACTGCGATGATAAATCGCATTGCGCGCTTTGTTTACGTATCTATTTACTTTCGGACGCATGAAGCTATTATATTACGATCGTACATGTTTAGAAATGTTACGTAACAGGTAGGCTGTTGCGTGTGTATTGCCGAAGAATTATTATCTTGCGAAGGATAAACCATAAATTATCGTTATTGTAGGGAAAAAAGAATGCGACCAGCATTCATAAAATAAGTATTTGTTAAGTGAAACACTCTTGCTGTTACTATAAATCACAGGTACTTAGGTGTACACGTATACACAGGTGCTCCATCGCAAAGCAACTGTTGAACATTGCCGCCAATTCTCTAATGAATGAATTCTTCAACATACCTCTCCGCAACCGTGAAGATCGCAAACCCCGGTTTCTTTAGTTCCAGAATACGCTAGCAGAGTGGCAGATGATCTTCGAAAACAATAATCAATGTAGTCCTCTGATCTAGGTACTTTTAAAGATTGTTACATTTTTTTTAATATTTGATTTTATTGACAATAATAATAATACACTCCGCCAAAAAAGTATCGCGTAAAATAAAAAAGGGCATTTATAAACCAAGATATTTTTATACGTTCACAAAAAGTTTGCCTCGTGTATGTGAACTACAAAAACACTAACAAAATCACGGAACATAGCTTTTTTTACTTTTTTTTCTAAAAGAACACATTTAGAAAAATGCACATGTGTAAGGTTTGTTCAGTTATTTATTGAAAGTCTTGCTATACGGACAAATTTTAAAGTGCGAAGTCAGAGTTCTGTACCAACGCTTTTAAAACTAAAATGAGCAATTTAACTTCAGAACAAGTGGCTGCTATAGTTGCTTTAATCGAAGATGGACGATCTCAAGCATACGTTGCTAATTTGATGAACATCAATCAGTCAAGTGCTTCTAGAGCCGTAGCCAGATATAGGGAAACAGGCAATTACAGTAGAAGACCTGTACCAGGTCGTCCAAGATGTTCTACTCGCCAAGATGATCGCTATTTACTACTACAAGCATTACGTCGAAGACATGTAACTGCGAGACAATTGCAGAACGACTTGGCTAGAGTCAGAAATACTCGTGTGAGTACTCAAACTATTCGGAATAGGTTACGACAGAGTGGATTAAGAGCTAGAGTAGCTGTAACAGCTCCTCGTCTCACTAGGAACCACCGAGTGGCTCGCTTAAGGTTTGCCAGAGAACATGTAAATTGGAACATTAATGACTGGGCCAATATACTCTTCACAGATGAGTCAAGATTTGCTCTTTACACCTCAGATAGGCGTATCTCAGTGTACAGACGAGACGGTGAGCGCTATTCGCAGTGTAATATCAGACCTAGACCTAATTTCGCCGGTGGCTCTATTATGGTTCGGGGAGGCATCTGTTTAACAGGTCGTACAGAGTTAGTATCAGTAGACAGAGGTACACTGACTGCCCACAGGTATATAACGGACATTTTAGAAGAACATGTAGTACAATATGCGCCAATTATAGGAAACGAATTCATGTTAATGCACGATAATGCACGACCGCATGTTGCAATAATCGTTCAGGAATACCTTAACGATGTTGGTATTCCAGTTTTAGATTGGCCTGCGGTAAGTCCGGACATGAACCCTATCGAGCACGTGTGGGACCTCCTTCGCAGACGGATACGAACCCAAAATGTTGCCCCAGCGGACCTGCATGGACTAGAAAATGCTCTCCGTGACGAGTGGGAGAATTTGGATCGGGCTTATATACGGAGGTTAATCGAATCTCTGCCAAACCGTATGCGAGCGGTCATAAGAGCCAGAGGTGGTCAGTATTTTACTCAGTCAGTATAGTACTCAGTATTAAAAGCTACTGTTATGACATTTTTCTTTCCAAAATTATAATTTATTGTTTTAATAAAAATATGAGTCAAGAATGAGTTCTTGTTTTTATTTGGCCTGTATTTTATTTAAACAATCATAGAAATTATATCTTAGAGCGCATTAAAGTATATTTACAACTTTATGCTACAAACAAAGATTATGCGATACTTTTATGATTCAAAACTAATTTATGCGATACTTTTTTGGCGGAGTGTAGTAATATTTTATTTACCTCCCTGAGATGCTGTGGTAATACGTTATTAACTAACAATTGTTTTATTGTTTCCGTTACTAGAGCACTAGGATAACTTGGTACTGTTGGTTCTATATTTGTTAACAATTTTATCATATCGGTTTTAGTTTTTATAATGATTTTTTTTAAGGTATGAAGAAGAAACAACAAGATAAATAAAATTAAAAATTTATTTGGGCGAGCGAAAAATACCTCAAATTATAGTCATATGTATAACTATACATATATATAGAACCATTATTATAAAATTATAAAATAAAAATGTCTTTAAAATAGAAATATTTTGAATAAAAAAATCGCATCATTACAGATGTTGGGTGAAATGTCAACTATACCATTTTCTATTGTTTTGGACTTGAAAACATTTACGTTCCAAGTTTCGACAATATTCTGGTATCCCACTTTCCTTCGTACTTTTACTCCATTGACCTTTATGCCTTGTCGTTGTTGTAATGTCGTTGATGTATAAAACAACTTTCAGTTGGTTCGAGAAAAAGCAGTGATATAGTAATATCAGATATAGTTTTTACAGTTTTATATTCTGTTTAAATGGTAAAATAATTATCAAGCATAAAGCATTAAAACACGAACGATGTTGTTTTTTATTTCACAATTTAACAGAGCCCAGAAAGCAGAGGATGTCGTGGATTCTGTGTGCTTTAATGTTAACTCGAAATTAAAAATAGCACCCAAATCTTTAAAATCATTTTGCCTTTCACGTCACGTAAAGCTGGGGCTCATGAAACAATTTGTTAAAGTCTTCCGTAAAGAAGGAAAATGCTTTGAATATATCTGTAGATCGTTACCCAAAATAAATTTAGTCAAATTAAAGGCTGAAATTGTTTATGGTCGTGAAGATCGTCAACTTCACAAGCTATGACATCTTAAAACTTCTGCTCGGTGGTCTTTAGTTACTATGGTTGAAAAATTCTTGGCTAACGATAAGGCTAAACATCATGAAGAACTTGTACGAAATATAATGTTGCTTAATTTTATGAGATCGGCTGATTATATCACTGTTTACCCAAGCTGTAGCGAGGAGATGGCTTTGCGAACAAAGTATCCATCGGTACTGGACAATTGTCATATTTATCATTGAAAGGGTATTTTCATCTTCCCAGAATGCCACGCAATACGTACTACCACTTGTGAGAGGCAATCATCGCACGTTATTAGGAATGGATATATAACGCTGGACCCCGTGAATTGGTCAGAGTAACGCCTCGTCGCTTTAAATTCCAGCGCTATATTCGCATATTACAAGATATTGGTTGGTCTCGTTCACTCGGAAGAAGAACCTGAACAAATCTTTGCGGTCCAGGATAACTGGGCAATAGACAAAAGCTGAGAAGTGGTCCAGTGGCTTGAAGGTGGAAATGACGTGGCTTCTTTAGACAAAGTAATCTCCAAATGGAAATATAAATCTCTATCGAAAACGAACAAACTACACCTACTATCTATATAATCAAACCTAATAATTAGAGAGGACAAAGGTAGGTGGAATTATTCCATTTTTGCAGCGACTAGATAGATTCGCGTCTATTCGCCTCATGAGAATGGATTCGTGTTGTCGACAAACCACGAGTCTCTCTAGTCTCTGCAAAAAATAATTTCATCCGCCTTTGTCCTCTCTACTAATAATAGCAGTATTCATAAAAAGAAATAAGCATAAGAAGGAACAAGAACTGAGAAGTGCGTCTCTAGCGCTACGTTTTGTATTGTCTAATTACAAGTGTCCCTTACCTCTATATTTTCTACCTGCCCCTTCAAACGAGAATATTCGAGTAGCTCATGCATATCGCTTGACGAAATTATGGAAATAGTAACAGAAGCGCAAGTCATACTTGTAACAACCGCGCATTTCGTTGAGTCTTCGATAGTATATTGGGTCAAGAAATTTAATATTCCAACGAACCTCCAGTTTTGAGTTTTTTTCTTTTTTTCAGTGACCCACGCAGAATCTAAACTTGGCCCAAGTTACAATTTCTTTTGAACACCTTATATGTATGTATTGTTAAGGAAGGACGTTTAATTCAAAAAATAAATTGGTAGGGGGACAGAAAGGGAATTAACAGAATGATACTTGGAAATACCTCAAAAATTGACAGGCTTTGTACTTTTTGGAACTTAACTATGTAGAGCTGCGTTCTAGTTAGTTTCAAAGTAACGTATAGGTAGGTACTAATGAAGATAATTTAGTTCGATAGCAAATTCGGTAGCAGTTCGCAATTGATTCGAGGTAAGCGAGACGGAGGCAACTTTATTCAGGGGATAATTACTAATGTCGTAGGTAACTCGATAGCCTATTCTTACGATAGATTTTGGTAGCTTGCATAATATGCCGGTAATGAATAGGATACTTGTTCGTAAGGTTCGACACTGTCCGTGCGCTTTAGCAGACTAGACAGTCTCATGTTATTCGTCTCTTAAGAGTAGATTCGTGTTACCTACTGGAAAGCGACGAACTTCTTTGTTTTTGTAACAAAATTCTTTGTTTTTTTTTTTGTATATATCACCCTCAGTTTTCGGTAACTAGCGGTCACAAAACCAACAATAGTGGTGTTCGTTTGAAAAAGTTTGGAAATTGTTATTTTAAACTGTGAACTATGTGACCCGGTAGTGAATAAGAATTCATCATGGGGACACAAATTAAAAGAAGGGGATACTAGGCGAAGAAGATGAGGCTCACTACATTAACAAAAGTAGTTGAAATTCAATTTAGGTCCGATGCAAGGAATATGAGAGGTAGACCATACATACATTTATGTATATCGTTACATATATATATA
>JAIOKQ010000539.1:0-24132 GCA_020654165.1 Oryctes rhinoceros
TACACTCCGCCGAAAAAGTATCGCATAATTTAGTTTTGATTCATAAAAGTATCGCATAATCTTTATTTGTAGCATAAAGTTGCAAATATACTTTAATGCGCTCTAAGATATAATTTCTATGATTGTTTAAATAAAATACAGGCCAAATAAAAACAAGAACTCATACTTGAGATTTTTATTAAAACAAGAAATTATAATTTTGGAAAGAAAATGTCATAACAGTAGCTTCTAATACTGAGTATTGCCACCTCTGGCTCTTATGACCGCTCGCATACGGTTTGGCAGAGATTCGATTAACCTCCGTATATAAGCCTGATCCAAATTCTCCCACTCGTCACGGAGAGCATTTTCTAGTCCATGCGGGTCCGCTGGGGCAACATTTTGGGTTCGTATCCGTCTGTGAAGGAGGTCCCACACGTGCTCGATAGGGTTCATGTCCGGACTTACCGCAGGCCAATCTAAAACTGGAATACCAACATCGTTAAGGTATTCCTGGACGATTATCGCAACATGCGGTCGTGCATTATCGTGCATTAACATGAATTCGTTTCCTATATATATATTCCTGTGGGCAGTCAGTGTACCTCTGTCTACTGGTACTAACTCTGTACGACCTGTTAAACAGATGCCTCCCCAAACCATAATAGAGCCACCGGCGAAATTAGGTCTAGGTCTGATATTACACTGCGAATAGCGCTCACCGCCTCGTCTGTACACTGAGATACGCCTATCTGAGGTGTAAAGACCAAATCTTGACTCATCTGTGAAGAGTATATTGGCCCAGTCATTAATGTTCCAATTTACATGTTCTCTGGCAAACCTTAAGCGAGCCACTCGGTGGTTCCTAGTGCGACGAAGGGCTGTTACAGCTACTCTAGCTCTTAATCCACTCTGTCGTAACCTATTCCGAATAGTTTGAGTACTCACACGAGTATTTCTGACTCTAGCCAAGTCGTTCTGCAATTGTCTCGCAGTTACATGTCTTCGACGTAATGCTTGTAGTAGTAAATAGCGGTCATCTTGGCGAGTAGAACATCTTGGACCACCTGGGACATGTCTTCTACTGTAATTGCCTGTTTCCCTATATCTGGCTACGGCTCTAGAAACACTTGACCGATTGATGTTCATCAAATTAGCAACGTACGCTTGAGATCGTCCATCTTCGATTAAAACAACTATAGCAGCCACTTGTTCTGAAGTTAAATTGCTCATTTTAGCTTTAAAAGCGTTGGTACAGAACTCTGACTTCGCACCTTAAAATTTGTCCGTATAGGAAGACTTTCAATAAACAACTGAACAAACCTTACACATATGCATTTTTCTAAATGTGTTCTTTTAGAAAAAAAAAAAGTAAAAAAGCTATGTTCCATGATTTTGTTAGTGTTTTTATAGTTCACATACACGAGGCAAACATGTTTTTGTGAACGTATAAAAATATCTTGGTTTATAAATGCCCTTTCTTAGTTTATGCGATACTTTTTTGGCGGAGTGTATATATATAAAAGTAAATTAATATATGCTATGTATGCATGTAATACAAGTATAATTCCTACTTTTTCCTTCTACGACAATAATAAAAGTTGTTTTTATGGGTATTTTTGTGCCAAATTTGTAAGCGACATTAATCGCGTGGTTTTACACTCCTCGTCGTTGTCATCATTTTTAGGTACGCATTTAGCGTTTGCATCTTATCGCGTTTTCCTTTGTGGCGATCATCTCTTGTTAAATTTTATTATCGAGTGCGTACAATTTCCGAAGCGGTCGTTCAGGGGGCGCACAACGGAGATGACGATAAAAGATAACGAGCGTACGAGACCCCATTTCAATAGTAGATTTGGCAATATCTTCCGAGAAAAATTCGGAACCGTTACTTATTAACCGTCAGAACGAAACAGAAGCGAAATAGTTGCGAAATCCGGACCCGTACGGTGCGAGCGAGACGGAAACAGCGCGCGCTACACGAACGAACGACTGAAGAGAAAGGCATCTCAAGGCTGGTTCGATCTACCTGAACATATGCAGGTGCAACGCTATCGAATACGATGCAAGGTAGGCCGATTTCGACGAGAGGAATTGTTTTCGAAAAGGAAAGGCTGAAAAATGTGTTAATGAAATGGTTTTATGGTCGCATCATATGGAACTAAACCGGCTTTTAATATTTTCTGCGGCGATTTTCATTTAAATATCGCGATATTACGACGCTGTCGGAAGCATTAACAGCGCAACTGTACGACCTTTGGATTTATTTATCCGTTTTCATACATACGACAACATGCATACGTACGTGCTTATGTATATTGGTGTATTATTCATAACGTAACCGCGTTCTCATTGACGTTTCTCTTTTTATTCTCGTTACACGCGTTGTTTCGTTGTTTTTCCCTAGCATCGCGCGCGGCACTCCCACCAGGCGAACGCTTAATAGCAACGAGCCTTCCCAACACGAGATTTATGTTTATTTAAATAATAGTAATATTTTCGTTTCTCTTCCTCTCCAATATGGAGACGGCACCGATTTCGTCCGATATTCCGCATCGCTATTATTGTTATTCCTGTTCTTGTTTATTTCCATCGGTCGTACATTTATTACTTCGATGTATGAACGGCGAATGTAATTTATTTTCGGTTTCGCGTCTTGACATCCGAACATGTTCATCACGATGTTTTCCTATCAACAACGCGCAGAACTAGGATGAAATATGTTGAATACATTCAATAGATAGTTTTTCTATAACTACGTTTCTAGTGCGTACACAAAACATGCTCTGAACAACTTAACTACACGGAAGAGAAACGTTATTATTATTATTAGCAGTAACTTGCTACACGTTAGTAACTGGATGAAATATGCACTTATCAAACGTTCTATCATTAACTCCCTCCATTGTCTATTCGGTTGTTACAAATATGTACATTGTGCTTTAATTTCAAGATCATTCCAAATTTTTCGGAATAAAATCCACAAATGTCCACAATACGTCTCAACCTACAGGTTAATACAGGCTCTTTATTTTCAACCCTCACCATTGGATAAAAAGCGTATATGCTAAAATTCAGCGATGTTGCTATGTTTTGTGCCTGTTATAAACCTAAAAAGGAAAAAGGAAAAGGAAGACCACACTTATCTAAATGGTGTTCTTTATAGTCATCATCAACGTTCTTATTTTTTATATTTATAGATAACGACTGCGATAAATCACGCAGCATTTAGGCTACAATAGGACCATTATGCCGTTATCCACTCATCACACAGCACGCTCCTTCTAAGTCATGTCAGCAGAGAAAGTATTCCGATCAAAATCTCAACAACCATACCGCAGTGGCCCTGAATTATCTCAAAATATTTTAGTATCGTTTACTTGTTCGATTACGACAAAATATCTACTGCTTGCTGCTACGGCAGGAATTAATTTGAATTCCAACAATTTTTCATGATCCTTTCACAAAGCATATACACAAGGGTTCCGGGGCCTTTACGGTCCTCCCTGTGTCTACTTCTTCATTTAGGAACTAGGATTTCCATTGTTCAATTTCCTTCAGCTACATGACGTTAATATTGTTTATTTCAGAGACTAAGGATAGAGCTTGGTGACAATTCACTTTTCAATTTCTCTGTTCGGTACTGGTACTACTTGCTTGCTGTTAATAATCTTCAGGTGACGCCTTCAATTCGCCATTTATAAAGTAATCCTTTGGTTTTAATTAAAATATCTGTTATCATGATCTTGGAAAGTGATACATTGGTCTATTGTCATTCTGGATACTCGTACGTCGTAAGTATATTTCGATTCTGTGAATAAAAATACTTAACGTGTTCTTTATCTTTTCATTGGTGTACGACATTTATCTGTTAGTAGTAAACGATACTTGGAATGTTTGATAGTTTGGAATTTCATAGCTACTTTATTCCATCTTAAATATCTTCTCCGTCAATTAAGGGATAATATATAAATCTTTCAGAACAACAGAAAATGAAAAAAATAAGAAAGTTGATGACGGTCAAAGATAGATAGAAGACCTATTGTAGTCTCGATAATATATTTTTCTGCGCAGCTCTCACAACATCTAACCCATAAACCCCAAATTAATAGAAATGTACACACAATGCCCGATGTAGAACTCAACCTTCTGCTGAAGCTAGCATATTTGTGCGATGTATTTGATACATTGAATGCTTTTAATCTGTCTCTGCAAGGCAATAACATGCACATGTTAAAACTTTTCTAGCTCTAAGGACAGGCAAGCTGCATTCGATCAACAGCCAATAACAATTAATTCTATTCTGTAACATAGAGAACAGAAATGTAATTAATAACATGCAGGATTAATCGAACGGTAGTTTATTCGGATAAGTCTATCAGTGTGCAACCGACAACCGTCGTATTTTCCAGCGTTCCAAGAATCTGACGTGTCTTAATTTTCACGGTCCATGTGGGGGCCCTACAAAGAAAAAAAAACGGTTGAATGTTTCCAAAGACGTCCGTTTGCACTGATCGTTTAAAACACATGGAACATACAGACGAATTTGTCGTTGGTTCTTTTCTGTGCGATTTTACCAGTTCGGCTAAACCTGTTACAAAAAAACGTGTGCAAGCGGCGGGCTTAAGATATTCGATGTTTATATCAGGGTAAGGATCTTCAATGAGGAAGTATAAAAATTTTAGAAATTTCCTCTATACGAATTTAATTGAATATATGTTCTATAAATTAGAAACCAAATTAAAGCAGCATGTTCGAACGAGTAAGGAAAAAACTGAAACCACATTGCAGAATTCTCTGCAGTTGCGGTAAATAAATCCATAGTAGTTTTATAACATTTTGAGCCAAGTTGCATTATGGTCTTGCCAATTGAGTTCTTTCAGTATCGCAGTGATTGTTAAATGGTTGTAAAAAATTGATACAGTCAAAAAAGAATGAAGATTATAAAAAAGAACTTAAAAGACGGTCATGATGAAAGTATAGGAAATATTTGTTTTAGAATTATATCTTTTGAACATTTTTTTAAGTAGTTGCATGAAAAATAAATATCACTGTTGAGGTTATCCTACAAAATGAAGATCTACAAAAAAAGATGTATTGATTTCTTCTACAAAACGCAACTGATCCATCACCGAACAAAAACTTACTGCATGGAATACGACAACTGATCAAGAGAACTAACATGATAAATGGAACAAATAAAAAAGCACCTTACGCACAGCAGGTAACTGGTGTAAACAAGAGAGCTTTACTGTCAACGGCAAAAGAACACAAATTCTCGTATTCACAAAGAAACGCATAATTCAAGTCCTAAAGCTAGTCGTGCTAGGAGAAGGGGAATTTCCATTTATTAAAGAAACGCAATACTTACACGGAATTCTCACATCACTAAAACCACCAACAAATCAATTATTGTCTTAGACCCAAAAATGGTGATAATGTGATTTCACATGAGGGTAATCAGACCAATGATAACATATGGATCGGTGGTATGGTAGACAGGTAAAGGCAACAAGACGGCTAAGTAGCTTACAAAGATTAAGAAAGTCTGTGTTTCTTAATCTTTGTAAGCTACTTACCGTGGTCTGTGCACCACGGGCTTCATGAAAACCACGTCAACAGCCGCTCTGGAAGTCGCATGGGGCAAACTATCAAAGACTATTAAAGGAGCTTAAAGCGGGACCGATAACTATCATTTCCAGTAACGCTATCAGTTCCAATTATGGCTTCGACGAGTTTTATAAGACGGCAATACCAGATAGAAATGAATAAAGGAGAGGTCTGTCTATAAAGACCAAATTAATCTGGTCTACAGACAAAGAATGGAGTTAAAGTCCGGATTTGTGGGAGTAGATTTAAAATATCTAAATCAATAATTCTAATTGAAAGCGTCACAATATTTCAAATGGAAATAGCAGCACTGCTGGAATGTATTGAAGAATTAGATCGGCAAGCAGATCAATCTATTAGGTGGTCGAGCAACAATAAAAGCGCTACATTCCACACAAGCGAATTCGAAATTGGTGTGGGACTGTATGAATGCTCTGGCCTAGGCTGGAGGGCCGAACTACGACAACCTTAGCTTGGGTATCAAGACACGAAGGAACGTTCGTGTCCTGATGTGTTCGTGTCCTGTCGAACGTTTTTACGTTCCCATCTAGAGAACGTAAAGACATACTATTTATCACAACTAAGCTCATCAACTGCTAAAAATCGTCCAATGCACTCTATGGAAATGGCATATACAGTAGTGAAAGCAACCACTAAAAAATGGAAAAATAAAAAATCCCAAGACTAGTGAAAGATTATTCCCAGTCAGGGATAGGAGAATCAATTTCTGATTGGACACATACAATTGCAAAGGACCTACCAAGCAGAGACAGGAAGTCTGTTAGAACAATAGTTGGCTCGCTAACAGGACATTGTATGCTCAAGAAGTACATTGAGCGATTGGTTGTCAGAAGGAAACAACATGTAGATTCTGCTGGGCGGAAGAAGAGACTGTCGTCCAGGTACTGCCCAACTTATAGCATAGGCCGAAGCATGGTTCTCAGAAATCGCTTGGAGCGAAGTCGAAAGCTATGTGAAAGGATCACTAACAAGGCTGCTAATGTTAGTGAAAAAACAAAGCTAATGTAATTGATCTAATTAGAGGTGAACCATGATAAGTCCGGACAGGTCGAGAACAACCTGAGACAGTAATCTAATCTAAACGTGGGATGTAAAATAACTTTATCCTGCTTTTGGATACAATCAAACAATCAAGTTTTTATTATTGAATACATTATTATTGTATATATAGTACATACAAACAACTATTTGAACCGTACCAAGAGATGTCAAGATCTTGTTTGTATTACAATAATAATGTAAAAACAGAATTATTATTGAAAGGAAGTAGGCTGGAAAATGAATTTTCCGACTCATGAACCTGTAAAATAATAGCAACAATTGCGTTTTTGTTACGTGTAATATGTCACCGTTGATCTATGCACTTTAACAAATGGTTCAGATTGATACTAAGCAAACGAAAGATAATTTCCATAATTGTTAGAGACTTGATATAAAATATAATATCATTCTATTTTCTTTTTTTTTTTTCATCTTGACCATTTGAAACCTACTGCAAACACAGACATTCAGTGCATACGTAACCTTGATATTAAATAACAAAATAAATAGATGAAATGGCCGTACACCTGTAACATTATACCTTAACGATATACTACCTACATTCATGTTGCACAGTATCTGTTTTTTTTATTATTAGAAAGCTGCGTCTCGAAGACTAATTTACACCGCTTATTAATTTATTAGGCAATCATCCTTCAGTTAAGCTGATACGTAATGAAGCTAATCACGCATAATCTTCTGCATGGTATTTGTTATTTTATGGTACGCATTTATTTATAGCAATGCAGGATGTTTTGAGGTCAGTTGCTAATGCTTCTTTTGCTAAAATTAATCAATTTCCGGATAGGATGCACGAAATATCTAGAAATGAAATAGAAAAATGTGTTCATATGGTATATAGAAGCCTACTTATGATCAGTAGCAAATAATCAATATATGTTAAACATGAAAATAACCAGTCGGAGTGTTTGTGGTATTTGCTTCTTCTTTATTGTACCATACGGCATATTTACTATTCAACTTACACTAACGGTTTGTATTCACCTTTAAACACGCTCTCAAGTCTGCGTTATCTACACTTTAATACATTAAAGAATTTTTCTATTTTTGGAAGCGCAAAATAGGATAAATCTAAAAGCATTACAATTTTATGGATTTGTTAAATTGTAACTGTCTTATCGACATCAAAAAAGGGAGATTTTTTAATCGATACAGGAACTCTATCGGCCGTTATATGAAAGAACATATTGGATCATAATTCTGACACGTACTATTGAACTAAACTATTTTAACGAGTCCGACTTTTCTTTCAACATATCCTTTCATAGTCAATTAAGTATTTGCCAATTTTATTATTCTCTTATGTGTTATTACATTTTTGAGGTTCTAGTTCACGTTTGATAAAACAACTATGTCGGTATCTCTAACCATGTTTGAAATATTTGCATTTTTTGAAAATCGCTGTGGATGAACGCAAGTGTATCTGGACTTTTATCGTACAACTCTTAGATAACAAATTAGCAACAACTTGTTAAGCAACAGATTATGTGACTGGTTTCCTGGTGAATGAAATGGTCACGCCAGCTTCGTAGAAATGTTTGCAACCCCAACAATTGCTTTGCTTTTGAATTTTCATCTTGGCCTATCTGAAGTTTTAAAATTTCGTATTATTCGTTGAATTCGTTTAATGAGAGCTTCGGTTTTTACCCAAGGGTATGAGCTTAGCGCGTCCTAGAAAAATTATAAATATTACATTCCTACATCACATATATACATACATATGTAGGTACGTATTTTTTACGAGAAAATTGTGTGACAATATACGTTTTCCTAGATATCTTGTAAAATGTCCACCTCAGATCCGCAATGACTACCAATTTTTTTTTTTTAATAATTATGAAAAATAAATAAATAAATAGTTGCTTAAAAAAATAAAAACAAAGATAACCATGTTTAATAACCGTAATTTTCAGACGTGCTATATAATGTTTTCGAAAAATTCGTTCGGTTTCTAATTTTACCCTATACGGTTAACAATGTTGTCAAATATTAACAATCGAAGTTAGACACCTGCACATACATAATAGTCCAGATGTGCTCGTACATCTGTTAAGAACTTTCAAAAAAGGCAAATATTCATAGTCAACATAATTGCTTT
This sequence comes from Oryctes rhinoceros, assembly GCA_020654165.1. Lineage (NCBI taxonomy): Eukaryota > Metazoa > Arthropoda > Insecta > Coleoptera > Scarabaeidae > Oryctes > Oryctes rhinoceros. The sequence continues at coordinate 8,771 of JAIOKQ010000539.1, forward strand.
ATCGAACGTACTTCAGAATTGGAGGAAGAAATTAAAAATGCACTATTATAATTGTGTGCCATTCGAAATAACAAAGTTGGTAGCTACTATCAGTATAACCTGAAAACTCAGGATACTCTTACCATAACACTTCACTAACATTTCGATAGCATTGGCCAACAAATTTCAACTTTTGATTTTGCCATAAAATAATTTATGCTGATTTCAATAGAAAAGATATTTATTTTAATAAAAGATAGAAGGTCAAGTTGGCTCGATTTTTTTTATATTTCAATGAAAAGATTTTTTAGATTAGATCGTAATTTAATGTATATTTTAAATTATTATAATTAGAAATGTGATAAATGAATATCTACAGCATCTCTTCTTAACAGCCAACAGTAATCTCCTAACATAACAGGATTCCATTTCCTCCGATACCGTTTTTCCATTCCCGTGGTGTCTTGGTGGAAGCGCTCACCGTGTTCATCGCTAACGTCGCCCATATTTTCCGGACAAAAATCCAAGTGAAAATGTAGAATATGCACTTTAATGGCCATGTTACAGCCAGCAGCATGAAATGCTTGTAACATATCCATTAAAGTTTTATAGTTATCAGCTTTTTTGTTTCCCAAGAATTTCGTGAAAACTTGTACCATGGAGAACCAAGCTGTTTCTTCCTTCGCTGTTAATTTGGTTTCAAAGATTTCATCATTTACTATTTCTCGAATCTGAGGTCCAACAAAAATACCTTCTTTCAGTTTGCCTCGTGTTAATTTTGGAAACTTTTCACGAAGGTATTTAAAATCTTCACTTTCGAGATGCACTGGATCTCGAAACTTTACAAAGTTTTTCATGAGCCCAAGTTTCACGTGGAGAGGTGGCATTATGATCTTTTCTTTTTCTACTAGAGGCTGATGTCGTACGTTGTCTTTTCCTGGTATAAATCCTTGTCGTAGTGGCCACTCTTGCTTATGGTAATTTTTCTCGCCTTCGTACTTTATGTTTTCTAATAAAATTTTCAGATTTTCATAAGTTTGTTTCATAGAAACAGCATGACCTATCGGAATAGAAAGATAATGGTTACTATTATGCAACAAAACATGAATAATCTCCAAGAATTGGGATCATGATGTATTCCAAAAGCTTCAGAAAGTTTATAAATATTATTGCAGTAGACCAGATTACCGGCCATACTATAAAGGCGTTTTCTCTGTAACCAGAGCTAAGCCAATGTTGCTGCTTTTCGAATCATTTTTACTTTGTATATGCCTTTCAACTTCATCAGTTACTAACTTTAAAAACCTCGTTGGTCAGTGTAGTTAAGCTATCTTCAGCAGCAATACTGAATTGCGTTGCGAGCTCAGTGGTGATAAGGGACAATAGTGAAGCGTTTCAATGTTCCAGTGCCATAGTGTTCGAGTACGTGATTTAATAATAATAAATTTTCAGAATTTCTACATTCGTAAGTCATCTATACATTGTAGCCGTACAGAATGGAAATCAGAAAATTTTTGAAGAATTTGGATCCGTTGTGGAATTAGTTTTTCATACCTTGCAAAAAAAGATGTACTAAGTTTGGATATATTAAAACGTAAATACAAAATTGATTTATAACAACCTGACCCTTTTCATCTCCGTTATGTACATATAAATTATATTTAAATAAGTTTCACTCAAACCAGTTTTTTTAATGTAATTTCCAGTAAAAAGAATTTTATGAAACATAAGCTTGTCTAAGTATGGTGGCGGCCCAACGGGGTGTACAAACTTTTTTCAAGCTTGTCATTACATCAGGAGCCTTTTAGTGTGTAGGCTGTGTATAAAGTGTTCCATGACCTTGTTACTATCACCCCCTCGCCGTAAAGGGTAAAGCGCTGTTAATTGTACCCCAACTGACAATGGTGACTCGGGAGTGTACCGGACCCACTAAGAAAATTTGTTGATTCTAGCGAGACTCGAACACACTGCGCTTAACTCTGTCTAGTCAAGCGCTGGCCGTCTTACCGCTGGGTCACCGAGCCGTAAATAAGAATTAATAATGTTAATATTATTTTTCAATTTACAAATTGATTTCAATTGATGAACGTCACAAAAACCAAAACCTTACAACCAACCTCTATTCAACTTCATTTGGTTGTCTTTGTTTCCATTCTAACTTAATATTTCATAGATATGAAAGTACACACGTTTGGAAAATGTTTCTTTTGATGTGAAACTAATAACTATCGCTCTAGGGCACCGCAAAACGGTGAAGTTTAAACTCGTACATAAACGGGAATTTGAAATGTTAGGAAGTGATGTATTTAACTTTTTGTAGTACTACTACATTTTATTTGAGGATACCGTTAAACTTAAAACGCAGATTAGCGCAACAGTAGAGATGTAGTACGAAATCAAAAGAAACCGAACATGGTCAGAGTTCGTATTATATCTTGTAAATAGCAACCACTGCTAACCGCAAGAATTTCGCGAATCTTGTATAATTTTCTGACTCCATTTATAAGCATTGCATAATATGCATGCCGCATTAATGAGGCGTAACGAGCTAAACGATAATTTCTTGAGAACATATAACTCAAAAATCTTCTGGTAATATTTTACGACATTGCAACAATTTAGTGATAAATGATGATTAGAGATGACAAAGGTAGGCGAAATTATCACTTTTTTGCAGCGACTAGACGGAATCGTGCTCTGCGACTGTCGACATTTCCATGAGACGAATAAGCAGGAATTTGTTTAGTCGCTGCAAAAAAAATAATGATTTCACCTGCTTTGGTTATTTCTAATGATAATACGAAGTTGCATATTGCGTTGAAATTCAAAGAATATTATCTAAAGCCAAAATACATCATCCTTTTTTTTGTAATATTAAAGCGTATATGTACTTAATATAAAAATCATTTTCAACATTTTTGAATAAAATGTTGAAAATGAGCAAGGTCTATTAATAAATAGAAATTCTATTTTTTATTGTTTTTTATTCAAAAATATTTCACTTTCACAAAATATTCATTTTCAACATTTTATTCAAAAATGTTGAAAATGATTTTTATATTAAGTACATATACGCTTTAATATTACAAAAAAAAGGATGATGTATTTTGGCTTTAGATAATATTCTTTGAATTTCAACGCAATATGCAACTTCGTATTATCATTAGAAATAACCAAAGCAGGTGAAATCATTATTTTTGCAGCGACTAAACAAATTCCTGCTTATTCGTCTCATGGAAATGTCGACAGTCGCAGAGCACGATTCCGTCTAGTCGCTGCAAAAAAGTGATAATTTCGCCTACCTTTGTCATCTCTAATCATCATTTATCACTAAATTGTTGCAATGTCGTAAAATATTACCAGAAGATTTTTGAGTTATATGTTCTCAAGAAATTATCGTTTAGCTCGTTACGCCTCATTAATGCGGCATGCATATTATGCAATGCTTATAAATGGAGTCAGAAAATTATACAAGATTCGCGAAATTCTTGCGGTTAGCAGTGGTTGCTATTTACAAGATATAATACGAACTCTGACCATGTTCGGTTTCTTTTGATTTCGTACTACATCTCTACTGTTGCGCTAATCTGCGTTTTAAGTTTAACGGTATCCTCAAATAAAATGTAGTAGTACTACAAAAAGTTAAATACATCACTTCCTAACATTTCAAATTCCTGCTTATGTACGAGTTTAAACTTCACCGTTTTGCGGTGCCCTAGAGCGATAGTTATTAGTTTCACATCAAAAGAAACATTTTCCAAACGTGTGTACTTTCATATCTATGAAATATTAAGTTAGAATGGAAACAAAGACAACCAAATGAAGTTGAATAGAGGTTGGTTGTAAGGTTTTGGTTTTTGTGACGTTCATCAATTGAAATCAATTTGTAAATTGAAAAATAATATTAACATTATTAATTCTTATTTACGGCTCGGTGACCCAGCGGTAAGACGGCCAGCGCTTGACTAGACAGAGTTAAGCGCAGTGTGTTCGAGTCTCGCTAGAATCAACAAATTTTCTTAGTGGGTCCGGTACACTCCCGAGTCACCATTGTCAGTTGGGGTACAATTAACAGCGCTTTACCCTTTACGGCGAGGGGGTGATAGTAACAAGGTCATGGAACACTTTATACACAGCCTACACACTAAAAGGCTCCTGATGTAATGACAAGCTTGAAAAAAGTTTGTACACCCCGTTGGGCCGCCACCATACTTAGACAAGCTTATGTTTCATAAAATTCTTTTTACTGGAAATTACATTAAAAAAACTGGTTTGAGTGAAACTTATTTAAATATAATTTATATGTACATAACGGAGATGAAAAGGGTCAGGTTGTTATAAATCAATTTTGTATTTACGTTTTAATATATCCAAACTTAGTACATCTTTTTTTGCAAGGTATGAAAAACTAATTCCACAACGGATCCAAATTCTTCAAAAATTTTCTGATTTCCATTCTGTACGGCTACAATGTATAGATGACTTACGAATGTAGAAATTCTGAAAATTTATTATTATTAAATCACGTACTCGAACACTATGGCACTGGAACATTGAAACGCTTCACTATTGTCCCTTATCACCACTGAGCTCGCAACGCAATTCAGTATTGCTGCTGAAGATAGCTTAACTACACTGACCAACGAGGTTTTTAAAGTTAGTAACTGATGAAGTTGAAAGGCATATACAAAGTAAAAATGATTCGAAAAGCAGCAACATTGGCTTAGCTCTGGTTACAGAGAAAACGCCTTTATAGTATGGCCGGTAATCTGGTCTACTGCAATAATATTTATAAACTTTCTGAAGCTTTTGGAATACATCATGATCCCAATTCTTGGAGATTATTCATGTTTTGTTGCATAATAGTAACCATTATCTTTCTATTCCGATAGGTCATGCTGTTTCTATGAAACAAACTTATGAAAATCTGAAAATTTTATTAGAAAACATAAAGTACGAAGGCGAGAAAAATTACCATAAGCAAGAGTGGCCACTACGACAAGGATTTATACCAGGAAAAGACAACGTACGACATCAGCCTCTAGTAGAAAAAGAAAAGATCATAATGCCACCTCTCCACGTGAAACTTGGGCTCATGAAAAACTTTGTAAAGTTTCGAGATCCAGTGCATCTCGAAAGTGAAGATTTTAAATACCTTCGTGAAAAGTTTCCAAAATTAACACGAGGCAAACTGAAAGAAGGTATTTTTGTTGGACCTCAGATTCGAGAAATAGTAAATGATGAAATCTTTGAAACCAAATTAACAGCGAAGGAAGAAACAGCTTGGTTCTCCATGGTACAAGTTTTCACGAAATTCTTGGGAAACAAAAAAGCTGATAACTATAAAACTTTAATGGATATGTTACAAGCATTTCATGCTGCTGGCTGTAACATGGCCATTAAAGTGCATATTCTACATTTTCACTTGGATTTTTGTCCGGAAAATATGGGCGACGTTAGCGATGAACACGGTGAGCGCTTCCACCAAGACACCACGGGAATGGAAAAACGGTATCGGAGGAAATGGAATCCTGTTATGTTAGGAGATTACTGTTGGCTGTTAAGAAGAGATGCTGTAGATATTCATTTATCACATTTCTAATTATAATAATTTAAAATATACATTAAATTACGATCTAATCTAAAAAATCTTTTCATTGAAATATAAAAAAAATCGAGCCAACTTGACCTTCTATCTTTTATTAAAATAAATATCTTTTCTATTGAAATCAGCATAAATTATTTTATGGCAAAATCAAAAGTTGAAATTTGTTGGCCAATGCTATCGAAATGTTAGTGAAGTGTTATGGTAAGAGTATCCTGAGTTTTCAGGTTATACTGATAGTAGCTACCAACTTTGTTATTTCGAATGGCACACAATTATAATAGTGCATTTTTAATTTCTTCCTCCAATTCTGAAGTACGTTCGATAAAGCAATTATGTTGACTATGAATATTTGCCTTTTTTGAAAGTTCTTAACAGATGTACGAGCACATCTGGACTATTATGTATGTGCAGGTGTCTAACTTCGATTGTTAATATTTGACAACATTGTTAACCGTATAGGGTAAAATTAGAAACCGAACGAATTTTTCGAAAACATTATATAGCACGTCTGAAAATTACGGTTATTAAACATGGTTATCTTTGTTTTTATTTTTTTAAGCAACTATTTATTTATTTATTTTTCATAATTATTAAAAAAAAAAAATTGGTAGTCATTGCGGATCTGAGGTGGACATTTTACAAGATATCTAGGAAAACGTATATTGTCACACAATTTTCTCGTAAAAAATACGTACCTACATATGTATGTATATATGTGATGTAGGAATGTAATATTTATAATTTTTCTAGGACGCGCTAAGCTCATACCCTTGGGTAAAAACCGAAGCTCTCATTAAACGAATTCAACGAATAATACGAAATTTTAAAACTTCAGATAGGCCAAGATGAAAATTCAAAAGCAAAGCAATTGTTGGGGTTGCAAACATTTCTACGAAGCTGGCGTGACCATTTCATTCACCAGGAAACCAGTCACATAATCTGTTGCTTAACAAGTTGTTGCTAATTTGTTATCTAAGAGTTGTAAGATAAAAGTCCAGATACACTTGCGTTCATCCACAGCGATTTTCAAAAAATGCAAATATTTCAAACATGGTTAGAGATACCGACATAGTTGTTTTATCAAACGTGAACTAGAACCTCAAAAATGTAATAACACATAAGAGAATAATAAAATTGGCAAATACTTAATTGACTATGAAAGGATATGTTGAAAGAAAAGTCGGACTCGTTAAAATAGTTTAGTTCAATAGTACGTGTCAGAATTATGATCCAATATGTTCTTTCATATAACGGCCGATAGAGTTCCTGTATCGATTAAAAAATCTCCCTTTTTTGATGTCGATAAGACAGTTACAATTTAACAAATCCATAAAATTGTAATGCTTTTAGATTTATCCTATTTTGCGCTTCCAAAAATAGAAAAATTCTTTAATGTATTAAAGTGTAGATAACGCAGACTTGAGAGCGTGTTTAAAGGTGAATACAAACCGTTAGTGTAAGTTGAATAGTAAATATGCCGTATGGTACAATAAAGAAGAAGCAAATACCACAAACACTCCGACTGGTTATTTTCATGTTTAACATATATTGATTATTTGCTACTGATCATAAGTAGGCTTCTATATACCATATGAACACATTTTTCTATTTCATTTCTAGATATTTCGTGCATCCTATCCGGAAATTGATTAATTTTAGCAAAAGAAGCATTAGCAACTGACCTCAAAACATCCTGCATTGCTATAAATAAATGCGTACCATAAAATAACAAATACCATGCAGAAGATTATGCGTGATTAGCTTCATTACGTATCAGCTTAACTGAAGGATGATTGCCTAATAAATTAATAAGCGGTGTAAATTAGTCTTCGAGACGCAGCTTTCTAATAATAAAAAAAACAGATACTGTGCAACATGAATGTAGGTAGTATATCGTTAAGGTATAATGTTACAGGTGTACGGCCATTTCATCTATTTATTTTGTTATTTAATATCAAGGTTACGTATGCACTGAATGTCTGTGTTTGCAGTAGGTTTCAAATGGTCAAGATGAAAAAAAAAAAAAGAAAATAGAATGATATTATATTTTATATCAAGTCTCTAACAATTATGGAAATTATCTTTCGTTTGCTTAGTATCAATCTGAACCATTTGTTAAAGTGCATAGATCAACGGTGACATATTACACGTAACAAAAACGCAATTGTTGCTATTATTTTACAGGTTCATGAGTCGGAAAATTCATTTTCCAGCCTACTTCCTTTCAATAATAATTCTGTTTTTACATTATTATTGTAATACAAACAAGATCTTGACATCTCTTGGTACGGTTCAAATAGTTGTTTGTATGTACTATATATACAATAATAATGTATTCAATAATAAAAACTTGATTGTTTGATTGTATCCAAAAGCAGGATAAAGTTATTTTACATCCCACGTTTAGATTAGATTACTGTCTCAGGTTGTTCTCGACCTGTCCGGACTTATCATGGTTCACCTCTAATTAGATCAATTACATTAGCTTTGTTTTTTCACTAACATTAGCAGCCTTGTTAGTGATCCTTTCACATAGCTTTCGACTTCGCTCCAAGCGATTTCTGAGAACCATGCTTCGGCCTATGCTATAAGTTGGGCAGTACCTGGACGACAGTCTCTTCTTCCGCCCAGCAGAATCTACATGTTGTTTCCTTCTGACAACCAATCGCTCAATGTACTTCTTGAGCATACAATGTCCTGTTAGCGAGCCAACTATTGTTCTAACAGACTTCCTGTCTCTGCTTGGTAGGTCCTTTGCAATTGTATGTGTCCAATCAGAAATTGATTCTCCTATCCCTGACTGGGAATAATCTTTCACTAGTCTTGGGATTTTTTATTTTTCCATTTTTTAGTGGTTGCTTTCACTACTGTATATGCCATTTCCATAGAGTGCATTGGACGATTTTTAGCAGTTGATGAGCTTAGTTGTGATAAATAGTATGTCTTTACGTTCTCTAGATGGGAACGTAAAAACGTTCGACAGGACACGAACACATCAGGACACGAACGTTCCTTCGTGTCTTGATACCCAAGCTAAGGTTGTCGTAGTTCGGCCCTCCAGCCTAGGCCAGAGCATTCATACAGTCCCACACCAATTTCGAATTCGCTTGTGTGGAATGTAGCGCTTTTATTGTTGCTCGACCACCTAATAGATTGATCTGCTTGCCGATCTAATTCTTCAATACATTCCAGCAGTGCTGCTATTTCCATTTGAAATATTGTGACGCTTTCAATTAGAATTATTGATTTAGATATTTTAAATCTACTCCCACAAATCCGGACTTTAACTCCATTCTTTGTCTGTAGACCAGATTAATTTGGTCTTTATAGACAGACCTCTCCTTTATTCATTTCTATCTGGTATTGCCGTCTTATAAAACTCGTCGAAGCCATAATTGGAACTGATAGCGTTACTGGAAATGATAGTTATCGGTCCCGCTTTAAGCTCCTTTAATAGTCTTTGATAGTTTGCCCCATGCGACTTCCAGAGCGGCTGTTGACGTGGTTTTCATGAAGCCCGTGGTGCACAGACCACGGTAAGTAGCTTACAAAGATTAAGAAACACAGACTTTCTTAATCTTTGTAAGCTACTTAGCCGTCTTGTTGCCTTTACCTGTCTACCATACCACCGATCCATATGTTATCATTGGTCTGATTACCCTCATGTGAAATCACATTATCACCATTTTTGGGTCTAAGACAATAATTGATTTGTTGGTGGTTTTAGTGATGTGAGAATTCCGTGTAAGTATTGCGTTTCTTTAATAAATGGAAATTCCCCTTCTCCTAGCACGACTAGCTTTAGGACTTGAATTATGCGTTTCTTTGTGAATACGAGAATTTGTGTTCTTTTGCCGTTGACAGTAAAGCTCTCTTGTTTACACCAGTTACCTGCTGTGCGTAAGGTGCTTTTTTATTTGTTCCATTTATCATGTTAGTTCTCTTGATCAGTTGTCGTATTCCATGCAGTAAGTTTTTGTTCGGTGATGGATCAGTTGCGTTTTGTAGAAGAAATCAATACATCTTTTTTTGTAGATCTTCATTTTGTAGGATAACCTCAACAGTGATATTTATTTTTCATGCAACTACTTAAAAAAATGTTCAAAAGATATAATTCTAAAACAAATATTTCCTATACTTTCATCATGACCGTCTTTTAAGTTCTTTTTTTATAATCTTCATTCTTTTTGACTGTATCAATTTTTTACAACCATTTAACAATCACTGCGATACTGAAAGAACTCAATTGGCAAGACCATAATGCAACTTGGCTCAAAATGTTATAAAACTACTATGGATTTATTTACCGCAACTGCAGAGAATTCTGCAATGTGGTTTCAGTTTTTTCCTTACTCGTTCGAACATGCTGCTTTAATTTGGTTTCTAATTTATAGAACATATATTCAATTAAATTCGTATAGAGGAAATTTCTAAAATTTTTATACTTCCTCATTGAAGATCCTTACCCTGATATAAACATCGAATATCTTAAGCCCGCCGCTTGCACACGTTTTTTTGTAACAGGTTTAGCCGAACTGGTAAAATCGCACAGAAAAGAACCAACGACAAATTCGTCTGTATGTTCCATGTGTTTTAAACGATCAGTGCAAACGGACGTCTTTGGAAACATTCAACCGTTTTTTTTTTCTTTGTAGGGCCCCCACATGGACCGTGAAAATTAAGACACGTCAGATTCTTGGAACGCTGGAAAATACGACGGTTGTCGGTTGCACACTGATAGACTTATCCGAATAAACTACCGTTCGATTAATCCTGCATGTTATTAATTACATTTCTGTTCTCTATGTTACAGAATAGAATTAATTGTTATTGGCTGTTGATCGAATGCAGCTTGCCTGTCCTTAGAGCTAGAAAAGTTTTAACATGTGCATGTTATTGCCTTGCAGAGACAGATTAAAAGCATTCAATGTATCAAATACATCGCACAAATATGCTAGCTTCAGCAGAAGGTTGAGTTCTACATCGTACATTGTGTGTACGGTTCTATTAATTTGGGGTTTATGGGTTAGATGTTGTGAGAGCTGCGCAGAAAAATATATTATCGAGACTACAATAGGTCTTCTATCTATCTTTGACCGTCATCAACTTTCTTATTTTTTTCATTTTCTGTTGTTCTGAAAGATTTATATATTATCCCTTAATTGACGGAGAAGATATTTAAGATGGAATAAAGTAGCTATGAAATTCCAAACTATCAAACATTCCAAGTATCGTTTACTACTAACAGATAAATGTCGTACACCAATGAAAAGATAAAGAACACGTTAAGTATTTTTATTCACAGAATCGAAATATACTTACGACGTACGAGTATCCAGAATGACAATAGACCAATGTATCACTTTCCAAGATCATGATAACAGATATTTTAATTAAAACCAAAGGATTACTTTATAAATGGCGAATTGAAGGCGTCACCTGAAGATTATTAACAGCAAGCAAGTAGTACCAGTACCGAACAGAGAAATTGAAAAGTGAATTGTCACCAAGCTCTATCCTTAGTCTCTGAAATAAACAATATTAACGTCATGTAGCTGAAGGAAATTGAACAATGGAAATCCTAGTTCCTAAATGAAGAAGTAGACACAGGGAGGACCGTAAAGGCCCCGGAACCCTTGTGTATATGCTTTGTGAAAGGATCATGAAAAATTGTTGGAATTCAAATTAATTCCTGCCGTAGCAGCAAGCAGTAGATATTTTGTCGTAATCGAACAAGTAAACGATACTAAAATATTTTGAGATAATTCAGGGCCACTGCGGTATGGTTGTTGAGATTTTGATCGGAATACTTTCTCTGCTGACATGACTTAGAAGGAGCGTGCTGTGTGATGAGTGGATAACGGCATAATGGTCCTATTGTAGCCTAAATGCTGCGTGATTTATCGCAGTCGTTATCTATAAATATAAAAAATAAGAACGTTGATGATGACTATAAAGAACACCATTTAGATAAGTGTGGTCTTCCTTTTCCTTTTTCCTTTTTAGGTTTATAACAGGCACAAAACATAGCAACATCGCTGAATTTTAGCATATACGCTTTTTATCCAATGGTGAGGGTTGAAAATAAAGAGCCTGTATTAACCTGTAGGTTGAGACGTATTGTGGACATTTGTGGATTTTATTCCGAAAAATTTGGAATGATCTTGAAATTAAAGCACAATGTACATATTTGTAACAACCGAATAGACAATGGAGGGAGTTAATGATAGAACGTTTGATAAGTGCATATTTCATCCAGTTACTAACGTGTAGCAAGTTACTGCTAATAATAATAATAACGTTTCTCTTCCGTGTAGTTAAGTTGTTCAGAGCATGTTTTGTGTACGCACTAGAAACGTAGTTATAGAAAAACTATCTATTGAATGTATTCAACATATTTCATCCTAGTTCTGCGCGTTGTTGATAGGAAAACATCGTGATGAACATGTTCGGATGTCAAGACGCGAAACCGAAAATAAATTACATTCGCCGTTCATACATCGAAGTAATAAATGTACGACCGATGGAAATAAACAAGAACAGGAATAACAATAATAGCGATGCGGAATATCGGACGAAATCGGTGCCGTCTCCATATTGGAGAGGAAGAGAAACGAAAATATTACTATTATTTAAATAAACATAAATCTCGTGTTGGGAAGGCTCGTTGCTATTAAGCGTTCGCCTGGTGGGAGTGCCGCGCGCGATGCTAGGGAAAAACAACGAAACAACGCGTGTAACGAGAATAAAAAGAGAAACGTCAATGAGAACGCGGTTACGTTATGAATAATACACCAATATACATAAGCACGTACGTATGCATGTTGTCGTATGTATGAAAACGGATAAATAAATCCAAAGGTCGTACAGTTGCGCTGTTAATGCTTCCGACAGCGTCGTAATATCGCGATATTTAAATGAAAATCGCCGCAGAAAATATTAAAAGCCGGTTTAGTTCCATATGATGCGACCATAAAACCATTTCATTAACACATTTTTCAGCCTTTCCTTTTCGAAAACAATTCCTCTCGTCGAAATCGGCCTACCTTGCATCGTATTCGATAGCGTTGCACCTGCATATGTTCAGGTAGATCGAACCAGCCTTGAGATGCCTTTCTCTTCAGTCGTTCGTTCGTGTAGCGCGCGCTGTTTCCGTCTCGCTCGCACCGTACGGGTCCGGATTTCGCAACTATTTCGCTTCTGTTTCGTTCTGACGGTTAATAAGTAACGGTTCCGAATTTTTCTCGGAAGATATTGCCAAATCTACTATTGAAATGGGGTCTCGTACGCTCGTTATCTTTTATCGTCATCTCCGTTGTGCGCCCCCTGAACGACCGCTTCGGAAATTGTACGCACTCGATAATAAAATTTAACAAGAGATGATCGCCACAAAGGAAAACGCGATAAGATGCAAACGCTAAATGCGTACCTAAAAATGATGACAACGACGAGGAGTGTAAAACCACGCGATTAATGTCGCTTACAAATTTGGCACAAAAATACCCATAAAAACAACTTTTATTATTGTCGTAGAAGGAAAAAGTAGGAATTATACTTGTATTACATGCATACATAGCATATATTAATTTACTTTTATATATATACACTCCGCCAAAAAAGTATCGCATAAACTAAGAAAGGGCATTTATAAACCAAGATATTTTTATACGTTCACAAAAACATGTTTGCCTCGTGTATGTGAACTATAAAAACACTAACAAAATCATGGAACATAGCTTTTTTACTTTTTTTTTTTCTAAAAGAACACATTTAGAAAAATGCATATGTGTAAGGTTTGTTCAGTTGTTTATTGAAAGTCTTCCTATACGGACAAATTTTAAGGTGCGAAGTCAGAGTTCTGTACCAACGCTTTTAAAGCTAAAATGAGCAATTTAACTTCAGAACAAGTGGCTGCTATAGTTGTTTTAATCGAAGATGGACGATCTCAAGCGTACGTTGCTAATTTGATGAACATCAATCGGTCAAGTGTTTCTAGAGCCGTAGCCAGATATAGGGAAACAGGCAATTACAGTAGAAGACATGTCCCAGGTGGTCCAAGATGTTCTACTCGCCAAGATGACCGCTATTTACTACTACAAGCATTACGTCGAAGACATGTAACTGCGAGACAATTGCAGAACGACTTGGCTAGAGTCAGAAATACTCGTGTGAGTACTCAAACTATTCGGAATAGGTTACGACAGAGTGGATTAAGAGCTAGAGTAGCTGTAACAGCCCTTCGTCGCACTAGGAACCACCGAGTGGCTCGCTTAAGGTTTGCCAGAGAACATGTAAATTGGAACATTAATGACTGGGCCAATATACTCTTCACAGATGAGTCAAGATTTGGTCTTTACACCTCAGATAGGCGTATCTCAGTGTACAGACGAGGCGGTGAGCGCTATTCGCAGTGTAATATCAGACCTAGACCTAATTTCGCCGGTGGCTCTATTATGGTTTGGGGAGGCATCTGTTTAACAGGTCGTACAGAGTTAGTACCAGTAGACAGAGGTACACTGACTGCCCACAGGAATATATATATAGGAAACGAATTCATGTTAATGCACGATAATGCACGACCGCATGTTGCGATAATCGTCCAGGAATACCTTAACGATGTTGGTATTCCAGTTTTAGATTGGCCTGCGGTAAGTCCGGACATGAACCCTATCGAGCACGTGTGGGACCTCCTTCACAGACGGATACGAACCCAAAATGTTGCCCCAGCGGACCCGCATGGACTAGAAAATGCTCTCCGTGACGAGTGGGAGAATTTGGATCAGGCTTATATACGGAGGTTAATCGAATCTCTGCCAAACCGTATGCGAGCGGTCATAAGAGCCAGAGGTGGCAATACTCAGTATTAGAAGCTACTGTTATGACATTTTCTTTCCAAAATTATAATTTCTTGTTTTAATAAAAATCTCAAGTATGAGTTCTTGTTTTTATTTGGCCTGTATTTTATTTAAACAATCATAGAAATTATATCTTAGAGCGCATTAAAGTATATTTGCAACTTTATGCTACAAATAAAGATTATGCGATACTTTTATGAATCAAAACTAAATTATGCGATACTTTTTTGGCGGAGTGTATATATATACTTATATATATATATATATATAAAAGTATGTATATATACTTTTATATATACATAAGTATAATATATTTTGTTGCTCAGTTGCTCAGAAATATACATATATATATATATATATATATATATACATGTAGCAGCAGCAGCAGTTTATAGGGAATTTACTGTTATATGTGTAAGAGTATTGGGGCTAATTTTTTAGATTACGAATTTTAGAATACGACATAGACCACCTTTTCTAAAATCTTTGAAGATTTTAGAAAAGGTTGTACCTTGAAGCTTACAAATTGTTACAATGCTATCCTACGGAGACGGAAATAACACTGGCCAACAAATTTCTTTTGATTTTGCCATAAAATAATTTATACTAATTTCAATAGAAAACATATAAACATTTATTTTAATAAAAAATAGAAGGTCAAGTTAGCTCGATTCTTTTTTTATATTTCAATGAAAAAGTTTTTTTTTAGGTTAGATCATAATTTAATCTGCATTTCAAATTATTATAAATGAAATGTGAAGTAATACTGCTCCGTCTCTTACAAACAATATTTACAGCATTTCTTTTTAACATCTAACAGTAATCTGCTAACCAAACAGGATTCCATTTCCCCTGATACCGTTTTCTCATTCCCATGATGTCTTGGTGGAAGCAGTAATACGTAACTGAACAGTTAAAAG
>JAIOKQ010000540.1:0-13420 GCA_020654165.1 Oryctes rhinoceros
CAACTGGAGGAAGCAATTTAAATGATTTTATCGTTGTGTGAACTGGGTAACATAAACAATATGAGCAGTTTGTGCTTTTCATATGTTGCTGCGATATCAAAAGAGAGCTTGGAAAGATGTTAAAAAAATGATGCCGTAAATAATATATCGGCCTGCTTTGTTATCGTATTAAATTAGCCTAACTCTAAAAATAAATGAATACAAATGGAAGACGTTGTTCCTATTGCGTTTAAGAATAATTAATTTTTTTAAGTTACGGTACAAAAAAATATTTCATCGTCAAGCAGTAATTTTAGAAAAGGCAAGGAACGTGACTTCTGCGCCAACACTTTTTAATTCTGCATAATTTTGTTTATTTAATTGTTTACTTCGACGAAGCATCAGTTGTAGGAATTCAAAGATTTATTTGAAAATTAATACTTAATCCATCCCCAAGTGCGATAAAAAGTATTGCGGCAATTTTTGAAGTTAAAAACATAGAAATTGTTATTTAGGTGTTTGATTAGAAATAAAAAGGATAGTATTCTAACGTCTTTGGAAAATTATGAAGTAAAATCGGCGGTGAAATGATGTATTGAAATTCTAAAATATTTATAATGGTATAATATAAAATCAATAACATCGAAAGTCGTGTACAAGCTGTCAGTTAAACAAAACGTATTTAATTATTCTTGGAAAACCAATCTTTAAGAAGATAAATTGCAGGTTGACAATTTCGGACGGGCAGGTCCCGAAATCCTGTACTCCTTTCTTTCTAACCAGACGTTTAAATACCAAATTCAATTTTTCTGAATTAAAAGATGACGAGACTTCCAAGCGAACTTTGCCTATTTTACACTCTTACGGGCTAAATTTCCAAAAAATATTACATCACAAACAAAAGGAAGCTACTGTTAAATTTAGAGTTGATGAATTCAAAAATTTTGGCTCTTTACAGGCAGTGATGGATATTCTAATGTTTTTACAACATCAGATGAAGAATTCACCACGTGTGAAACAACAGATAGCGAAGATCACAGTGATTGAAAATAGAAGATCCCAATATTTATTTTTGGAATTAACCAGAAATCTCAATGACTGTTTCCTTTTTATACTTTTTCTGGATTACTAAGGATAAAAATGTAAAAAAGGACGATGAAATGATTTAATAGAGCTTTTTCTTCACGTACTTAAAAAATTCAACAATCTGGGCATCTGCCTCCGATACATTTGTGATCTTGCCTTTAATACAACATACCAAAAGGAAGAACGCGATTGCGATATTTATCTTTTTTATAATTTCAAAGTTCATTAAAAAAAATACATCCACTACTTTTTCTAAGCCACATACGTATATGTGAACTATATTACATGTTACTAGTAACGATACAACCGACTAGTAACGATATATGATAGCCACCAGCTCCCTAACTAAGAAGTAATGGAAATATTTTAAGTAAAATGCTTCTTTATAACGCTTATTGTACAATTTTACAGTTTGAAAAGAACCATAACGAATTCTTGCCACATTTGCATGTAAATGCTTAAGAAACTGTACTAATGTCTCGTTAACTACTATACAAACGAGCTCTTCTAACCTATACTTGTATTGAATTTTTACAATGATCTAGCTGATCTAATTAAAGAACGCGTTAATCGAAATATACCGGAAATAGCAGAATGAACAGACGTGCGCTGTCGACGCGTACACGTTGTTTTGCAATGCATCGAATATAATTAATATAAAACGCGGGACGTCGTCGGGTAAAAATGGAAGTCTTCCCAATGGGGAGTTGATAATTGGCCTGGTACATGGACCCCAAGCGGCGTATGAAAGGCCTCAGGGTGCCGATGTCAATCAGTGTCCCTCTTCATCCCGCCATCCGGCAAATATCTAAATCTCACTGGTCTTACCTCCTTACCTCTGACATGTGTTGGCCTGCGTTAGTAACAAACATGCTGTGTATTATATACGTTTTATTGTTATTATTTTTTTTTCGTTCCTATATAGTCGCACTATAATTAAGAAGAAGGAATAAGGTTCACCGTAAAGAGTTAACTGTAAATTTTATTATACGACTTCACAATGGAAGATGCCTTTTTTTCTTTCAATCGGTTTTTTCCATCGTCCCTGTTTGATTTAGTTACATGTAAGCGCTAATGTCTGTCGGAATGAAGTCGTTTTATGATGTAAATACTGTTATATAGCGAGGATGATTTAGTAGATAAATATTAATATAACTTTCACCAATAAAAAGTATTACAAATAGTCGGTTCAGAGGAAAAGAAGTTGAAAAATTACGTTCTGCTTGTTCCGTTGCCTTTTTTTCGCTTTTGGGCTGCTATCTGCAACTTATAATTAAATTTTTAATTGCGGAAGAGGTAGGTTTTTATCTTCACACAACGAAAGTTTTATTTATCCATCGGAGTAGCTCGATAGGTATTCTAAAAATTTAATTAATCCAAGTTAAACTTTCTATATTTTTCGCAAGTTACTTTTAATAGTCAGAAGCATCAATCTACCTTGTGGGAAATGTCAATTATAGGACAAATTTTTATGATATGAATGCAAGAACAGTATTACAATGCTATGTGTTATTTACAATACAATGTAAATTCGTGGAATGTCGAGCTAAAACAAGGTAAAAGATTCGTCTTCTTCATTTGTCGCACTTTCGAATGAGTCTTTAAAATTATGAAGCTTTTACTATTCTCTAAGCTTTGATGGCTCAATGTTAGTTTACTTTAAGTAGATAACCGACAACTTACAAAAATAAAATAATTTCCAAAATAATGTGAATATTTCTGCTTATTACGGTAATAGAATCATTCACGTCAAGATATGAAAGAGGGAAAATAGTCGTCATATGTTTCAGCCCATCCAGCACGATCAGCGTTGCTTCGAGTGCTTCTATACGTCATATTGCTATTTGTCTCTCGGCTTATCGACCATTTTTTGGAACGTCGAATGAAATACCTAGATTAAGAGATACATGCTTACATTCTAAAAAGCAAAAGAACTAGGCTGCATGCTATATTCCGATGTTGATGATCGATTGCGACAAAATGAATATATCCTGCTGTCTTATGCAGGATACTCCTTAGCAAACTTATTCTTCGCTGAATTCGCTCAAATTTCTTGTGTTTTACAGCAATTTGTAACGAAACAACGAAATAATGCATTTCTCTCCTTAAAGTATACATACTACAGTATTGTCGCCGCAATTGCGATAAAATGTAACTAATATATTGCTATGTTTAGTTACATAAAAAAAAATAACTATTTTCAATTTACCTAGCCTTACAAAGAGCAAACTCTATGTTGGCTTGGATGCTTTTGTG
Organism: Oryctes rhinoceros; assembly: GCA_020654165.1. Classification (NCBI taxonomy): domain Eukaryota; kingdom Metazoa; phylum Arthropoda; class Insecta; order Coleoptera; family Scarabaeidae; genus Oryctes; species Oryctes rhinoceros. The sequence continues at coordinate 3,322 of JAIOKQ010000540.1, forward strand.
CTGTCGTAAAGTATTTGCTTTCTAGCTATATTTTCAAAATGTTGCCGGGTGCAACCATGCATTACGAACCTGAAACAATAGGTGCCCATACATGTTTAGCATTACAAATTCACTTATTTAACATGGTATTCGTAGAAGGACTAATAGAAGAAATAGTTCTATTAGTCATTCATGCGTAGTATGTCCATTTATGCACGACAGTGTCTTTTCTTTTCAATATCAATCTTTATCAACGATAAAGGTTGGTTAAACTGATTAGTACAAATTCGAAAATTCCTTTGAAATTCACATCATTTACCTGCAACTATTTAATTGAGTGATAAAATTCTGTAAATTGTATTTTTTACCTAAGTTATTTATTTGATTTATTTTAAGGACTTTTTGGGAAAGAAAATAAAAAATGTTTTATTTTCCTCGGTTAACATTTTTTTCTTTTCTTTATATTTCGTCGCCCTTTGTTGTCCTTTTCAAGCCTTTTCAAGCAAAGCTTGAAAGCAGAGCAAATTTCAAGCAAATTTTCAAGCTTCTACTGTCAATTCCTTCTTCGTCCAAAGTGAAAGTAGGAGGAAACTGAAAGAAGTAAAGTAGCACTCAAGTGAGACAAACCATTTCTTTCCCAGCAAGACCTAAAAACCCAAATAGACAAAATGAAGTTATAGCGGGTGTTCGGTTAATGAAGAACTCGCACCGGGAACGAACTGGATAATAAATATATTCGCGATGAATTTGATAAATTTTGCTACAAATTGTATTTCATCTCAATATATTACTTGTCTTGTACCGTCTTATTAATGCACAACGTATCAACTATACGGGTTGTTTCACTGAGTACTACATCGATCGATGTAAGAAAGACTATAAACTAGAAAATTGTGAAAACGCGCCAGTACGCTAAAGCCGATATTTGCTATTCACTTAAAATATTTGTAATAATTTAGCACTGGTTATACCGGAAATAGCTGCCAACTTTTATTTGATATTCGTTATTTTAAATAAAACATCCTACATATTGTTATATTTTTGAATTTTAAGGTTTGTTTGATGGAACAGCTGTGTAGCTATTTCTAACCATGTCAAACTTGCTTGACATAGGGTGTAATATCAATTTCAAATATAAGGTAGGCGGTATATCGGTAGGCCCCTCAAATCATTTAATTTACAGCTTTTGCAACGAGCATATCTCCTCTTTCTTGGGTTGCTGTTTAGTCTTTGATGGTTGGTAACTCCGTTTGTTGTTTTTGGTCTGTTTTAAAGTGTTTTGAAAGTCAAATAGTATTTGCCCCAAATATGTTAGCATAACCTCGTCTTCCCCTGATTGGTTGGTAGCACTCTGCATCTTTTTACATTTTATATTTGTTTAGTTGTTTTAAATTTTAATATGTTTGTATTTCCAGTAAAAATTTGCCGTTTAAGTTGTTTTCCTTTGATGAAACATGCGAAAGTTTAAAACTTCATAAAACGGAGCATTTTATTTCGATCAGTGGTAATCCGTTGTATTGTTTTCCATCTTCAAGCATATTTTTTTTTATCTATTTATTTTTACCGACAACCGATGGAAAGCGTTCATCCATAGTGCTAGTCGTTCGAATCAAACGATGCGTTTGGTAATGTTTGTTTTAAGTTCAAGATGTTTTTTGTAATTAGCTAAAAAAAAGTAAGTTCCCTAGGATCATTTTTCAATAATCCACCATAGATTTTTCTTCATTAATTAGCCAAACGAACCAGCGCCGCGATACTACTTCGTTGTAACTGATTACAATGACAAGTATTTAATCGACAAAAAGAAAGCACTTATTATGAGAAGGTTCATTGAAATGTTAATTCGTGAAAAATTACACACGTGAAATTCGACATAATTACATTGGAATCGTCGTTCTTAAACATACAAAAGACATGCTAAAGCACTGTTACGTTCATATGTCGTCGTTACACACGGAAGATGTAGTTTTTTTTTCTGGCGGAGAAAATGATAATGTGGGCCGTTATTAATAGTCCGCAATATTCACATGTAGATGTTTGCTTGTATACGTGTGCACGTATATATGTGTACTGATGACACGTAGATATTATAAATCATCTAAGTCAGTGAATGTTAACAAATAGACTGTACTGTAAACTAGTATCTGGGAGCTATAAAAAGAAAAAAACAAAAAGAATATAACCGCATCGACTTGTCGACCAATCAGAGCAAAAGAGGCAAATGTCAGAATCCATCTAACTAACGTGTATGTATGTAACGAGTTAAAGAGTAGCGCATTGATTCCACCGGCAGAGACTATACAATTTTGCTCCTTAATTCATATTTAACATTATGGAATGGATTACTTCACAGTGATGGCGATATAATTTAGGCTTTCTGGTATTCTTTATTTTTTAAAAAGGTAACGGAATACCGATCGCCTTAAATGGAATCTCTCGGAAATATTTGCCGTATATTCTTTTCAATACGGACGCTGTGGAAAGAAACTAGACAAATTCAGCGTAACTAATTTGGTGTGTATACAACAATATTTTGAAAGTATCGTTTTGAAATCGGTCAGTTAGATTCTGTACAAATTTTTCGCACTTTATCCAATGACAAAAGTAAAGTAATTTTAGGCAAAAATTTGCGCGACATCCGTTTATATCGTCAACGTTACTACTTGAATTATTTGTAGATAACACCATGCCCGTACCCTAAAAAAGCATATTACGAAAATAGGAAGCAACTTTTTTGCAACACAAAAAATTGTTGGGAAGTTGTAAGAAGAAATTGTAAATGTGAAAATTACAGCACGTCGGTGTAAAACTACCGACAAAAGAGCTACAAAGCTACAAAGAAAATTATTTGTTAAATGATTTTCTTTGTAGCTTCGACACTTCCTATAAAGATTTCAACAGTACCTCTATCTTTTCCAATCGAATGTTACCGAAGTAATATATTGCTGTTTTTTTTGCTGTAAGTTCTACATTGCAAGAAAATTCTCCCCTCTCAATAACCTTCAATGTAAGTTCTTAACGAAACTAATGAGTATATGATCTAATGCTATTTGCCAGAGAAAATGTAGGAACGATTGGTTTTTAAAAATTGATTAATTAAATTTAGGGTTTGTAGGAAGCGGGGGTATTGCAAGAGCACTTTCGGCAATTTAAAAATGAATTTTAGAAAGTTCAAATTACTGTAACATGATAAATTTAAATTGAGACTAACCTAATACAGCGATATTCAAACGCATAAACATTATCTTTATATGAATCGTTCTGGAGTACTGCTTTCCCTAACCACCACACGTGACCAAAACTTCGAAACGTGATATACGCCTTGAAATTGGAAGTACAACCAAACAGCTTCATTTAATTGCGATCACGATTGTTTTGAGACCACAGCAAATTTTTGTTTTAAAAATACCATAATGCAACACGATGAAAGGACTCAATTGAAGCACTAACTCCATGCTATTTTTTGGCACAATTATACAAGTTTATTTGACTAAGTAGTATCGTTGTGGAACAATTTTACATTGAGTTGGACGTATTAGAATATAATAATAAAGTTTATTGGTATTAGCATGTAGACATAAATGGTGATAAGAAGAAAAAAAGAAGTACAAGTAATAACAATTTACAATATAGGAATATAACAAAAACCATTGTAATACTAATAGTTTAGCGTTCTTACAATAGCTTACAAAATAAGATTAATAAAAAAACAATAAAAGAAAAATAAAATAAACATTCAACGTAAACAAATATCGAAATAGTTGAATGTGCTGCTCCAAATCCAAGTATCTAAAAGTTATAAAGCAATACTTTAGGTAATTTACATGCTCTGCACCTTGCGGCTGAAAATTTGGAAGGTTATAAGAGAAACTACGTTCATTTTTATGTTAAAGAATTGTTTAACGATGCTACTGACGTCAATATTATGATGTTGACGCTAGTAGCAAAATCGATAGGCAGGCATCTTAGTTCAAACTACTTTCCAGTAAAAAAAGTGAACAGTGCAGTAGGCGTCTGTGCACTCCATGTGCAGAATATGATGTGCGGAACGTACTTCAGCCTCCAGGTATGCAATAAATCATGCTAACACATGAGGTTAGAACACGCTGTATACGCTCGAAATCGACTTGCGTGGTAGATAACGCCATCGTAGTTAAAAAAATACGACGCTAGAGTTTCACATAATAGATTTAACGTAGCAATATTAAGTAAATGTCCATACATAAATAGCCTTAAAAGCAATAAATGCTTTTTTAACAATATTGTCGGTGTTCAGACGGGAACGTAAATCAAAATCGATAGACATATAGATATAGAGATATGGAGATATAGAGATATGGAGACAAAGAGATGTAGAGATATAGAGATATAGAGATATGGAAATATAGAGATATAGGGATATAGGGATATAGGGATATAGGGATATAGGGATATAGGGATACAGGGATACAGGGATACAGGGATACAGGGATATAGGGATATAGGGATATAGATATAGGGATATAGGGATATAGAGATATAGAGATATAGAGATATAGAGATATAGAGATATAGAGATATAGAGATATAGAGATATAGAGATATAGAGATATAGAGATATAGAGATATAGAGATATAGAGATATAGAGATATAGAGATATGAAATATTTCTAATTACATAATTTCTACTTAATTTAAATTTTAAAATTTTAAATACTACTTATTTCTAATAACTTAAATAAGTAAAAATAAAAAGTACATCAGAAGTGTAAGAACGCGCAAGACAACTTAGGCCCATCGATGTCAAAATTCAACGAAGGATTCAATTATCTTCAATTATCCTTTCAAAAACTTTATAGGTATAGGTATTTTCAAGGAAAGCTTAAGCTTAAAGAAAGAAAAATCTCAGCCTCAGAAATATGTCCGAAAGGGAATGTATCGTGTATCTAAAGAGATTATTTGCTACTTGATGATAACTGGTAAAGAAAGAAATGACTGACTAGGTATATCGCCTGATTTATTTTTCAACACATCGAGTTTCCATTTTTCCCTCCAAAGACTGTTCTTATTGTCAGAATTCAATTCACATTAAAGCGCATTTCTCTCAAATCAAGTAGAAATAAAATGAATGTAATGCATATTACTATATTATTACATATTCCTGTATTAGTATACAGGGTGAATTAGGAGGAAAGGACCAAGTGTGTATTGTTGTACACGTGAAGAAAACAACTCTGAGGTTATCTGATTTTTATTTATTTTTATATTGTAAATCCTAAAAAAATTATTTGCTGCTCTTGTAAATGGCATATGCAAATTTTTGCATATTTTCAAATAAAAAACGAAAATCAAATATATTCTATATTAAGTCCTTCGGAATTTTTTAACATTTATTGAAAAAAATGCTATAATCAAAAACTGTGAATGTATGAAATTTTATTTCATACATTCATACATTTTATTTAGCCAATCACATATGACTTTCTTTACATTATTTTTACCTATACTGTACACTCCAGGAGTTTTATCCGTTTCTTCCGATTTACCCAGCATATTATCCTCCTCTTCCTGAAACTGGATCAAGGTCTACTAACTCTTTTGTTTTAAACATATTAATAGGGCACAGCTCTAGTTGATCATGTGATAGTAGAACTACATTCACATGACCAACTAGAACCATCAGCCATTCTACCGACCCTGATTATGAGGGACGGACAGACGGCTGTCTCTATCGGCTATGAATCGCACGGTATCGGCAAGCTATAATCGTTCAGCTTTGGCATGCATATGCATGAACGCTTGAGACACTCGTTTCAGTCAGCACAACTTGCACGGTCGCTTATCCAACATTTGGCGTAAAATCTGAGCTAGATTTTTCAGTGCCGTAGATGAGTTCATACATACGTGGAACGTATTTCCTATACTAAAATGAAATTAATACAAAAGTTACGTTAGGCAAAGACATTGTAAATGTTCTTGTCTAAAAGGAGCACGTATTAACGAACTCGTTAAATATGAAGCGTTTAATTCACGTTGAAGGTTAGATAGAATATTAAAATCAAAGTACGTCATCTTAAGTAACGACATTAATTAACGAATTCTGATTTCTACATGATTTATTTACATTAATTATTAATTTAAATTTTCTGCTGTAAAATTTGTACAAGTGCTGGTTAATATATCTTTAAATATGGAGGAGCTCCTTTCTACATAACAGCTGGTGAGAGGAGCATAAATATTGTATTTGAATTCGGATTCATTATTCTCATTGTACAGATTTTTCAATCTTATAAAATCGGAATTCCGGGCAACAACCGTCTCAATTTTTTTACTTAAAGAAGTACCAAAAATACCAGAAATACTCTTTAGTTTACTTAAAAATATTATTTAATGTTGTGATTGCCTCTTCCAATTTCGATGATTGCGTTTCAAAATATTTTATATTTTTGAGTATATTGCCAAAATCCGCTTTTAGTGAATTCTAAATTAGTTTGTAAAGGCGAATTTTGTAAGATAGTTTTGCATGTGGCTATACTTTCTACGTATTCATCTACAATTCTCCTCAAATTCTCGGAGTAAACAGAGCAGGCTTCTAACGAAGTATCCCCTTTAGTTATGATAAGCGATGAGGGTAATAGAAGTAACCGATATTTTTCTTTGTAGATTGTAACTCTTGTTGATGCATTCAAAAAGATCTTTTCTTAGTGCTACTAATTAACTGATTTGTGTTTGGATATTATTCTTTAAGAAATTTTGCAATTCTGTATAAAGCATGCGTAAACAATGCTGATGACGCCGCGACTTATCTAGTTCAGCAGTCCAAAAATTGCTCGGTAGCCGGTTAGGGAACTGTTCCCATTTTATAACGCTGCTTTTTAGATGGCACATCTCCTGACACTAAATGGCGCCAACAAATATGCCCGAGTCATCGTTACGCTGTGAGGTATAGAATACGAACAACATTGATGACGCCAGCTAGATAGAAACTTGTCTGTTGGTTAGAGTTCACTCAACTCCAGTTGCATTTGTCGTGAGTGATTCCACTAATACCACGAGCAGCTTTATTAGCAGCATTATTTTGTTCAATTTTCAGTATGTCTTGGAAATATTTCTTGTTTTTTTTTTTAATAGATACAAACAAGATGTTGTTTACACATTAGTTTTAATGAACGTCTTTATCGAAATTAAAATTTGTAGTATTTAATTTTGTTTTTAAACGTAAAATGCATATGAACAGCTTCATTAAAGCATGATACATTTTCAATATAGGAAAGTGTTAAATTCTGGAACAGCTCCATGAATAATCTTAAGACTATTCCATTTAAAATAAATGAAATCAAATGTTATTTTATTAATTATTATATTATTTTATTAACTAAATTAACTAAAATTTGAGCGTATGAAGCGTTCAAGATACCGGCCCCGTTGAGAAAAAGATGGAATGGAAAATGGACCTGCATTGAACAAGGGCATCTAACAGTGTCATACTAAACTTGTAATGTTTATAGAGGAAACTCAACACTTTATATACTTGTACATAATTCTATGTTGTCCAGAACTTGTCTTCGAATATTTTTTATTTAAAATTTCAGACAGTTCTCAGTTCTATTCATTATCTATGATACATATGTAATACTTTATATTATGTATACAATATGCAAGTTGAAGGTTGGAGTTAAACGCCAATTAAACGGAGGAACTTGGTAATATATTTTAGAAACCTTTAATTTGAAGTAAATTAGCTAACTAATTGAATAGCAATATTTTATGACCGCGTCCGCAGCGAATTTTAATTATTACATGCAATATGCATAGCCCAAATTAAGTCTAACTAATTGGTGGTTATTTACATCGTGTACATAGGTAGTAAATTGTGCCGTTTTCGCACTTGTCGGTAGTAAACTAATTACACACTGCTTCAAAATAAAATAAATGCGCACTTTGCAGTGTTAATACTAGATACAAACTTGTTCAAGAATTGCAAAAAGACATATTAATAATTACAGTGTTTAGCTTAAAGAAATAACTTCTTTGTCATTATTGTTTAGGATGTCAAAACCATTAACAGTTGAATATTGTATTATGCTTACTAACCCAAGCACAGGCGAATGTTAAAGTGTTATTTATTTTACGTTTCATAAAGGATTCTCGTACTTAATGTTGTTAGCAGATGATTATTACGTGATTTCGACTCCAACTGAATTGAAGGAGCAAATTTTGTATTTTGATTGACGACGCCCATGGCAATAGCACTTAGTAAGAAAGTTTAATGAAATTTCATTTGCTTTAAAAGTTGTATGTAATGATTATTTATTACCTCTTCTATTTATAATCTCACTATTTCAGGGAAGAGCTTTTCCAAATGCTTGTTATTAAAATTTTAATTATGTAAGGATTGATGTCATCATAACAAACTGCTTTTTTCGCAACAAATTGTAGATCGTTAAGTATGTTCCTTGACGAATGCAATTTACATGTAAAAAATTTTCTTTTTTGAGATTTCGCTTTCCGCTGAATTCGCCTATAAAGAATTGCGATTCGACAACTTTTCTTCCATTTAATTACAAAACTAAAATCACTTATACAGCGTGTCCCAAAAAGTTTTATACAAATGGAGAAAAAGTTTATCTTACATTTCGCAAAAAAAAACATTCTTGATGAAAAGCTCTGCATAACTTGTGGGTTCATAATCAAGTACAACATTTTTAAAACATTGACTGGAATACATGGAAAATTAAAATTATAATTTGGAGTAAAATATGTACAAACTTGTGATTTTTCCAGATAAAAATTACAATATATTGTTAATTAGATTATTTATAGAATAAACGAATAATACATGATAAAAAAATTATACATGATAATACATGATACATGATAAAAAAATTTCTTTCTTCGATGATTTTTTCAAGATTATCAACATCTTGAAATGGCCTCTAAAAGTATACCTTTTCTTACAAGTAGAGGGGTAATGTTAGAAGACCTTGGAGGCCAAACTAACTCCGTGTACCTCCCGATCGCTTTACCGTTAAAAGTGTGGAGGAGAAAATCCCGAATATTTCTATCACAGTAACAACATGGTGCTTCATTCTTTTGGTACCATATTTTTCCTCCTTCATTTAGTCAAGAAAGTCCGACAACTGATTATTTAATAATTGTAGGTATCTTTCTCTACTGATACTATTTTGAAAAAAAAAATAAGTGACCTAGCATACATTACTTTTAAATGAATATTGATCTACAATTAACAAAAGTAAATGTATCGATAAATCTCCCAATTCCAAATTGGATACGAGCCCATTAGAGTTTGTACGATTTAAATTTATTAGCCTTTAAAATTCTTTCAACTGTAGTTTTATTTACATTCCATAAATGGGATCTTCTTCGTGAGTGAAGTGAATATTTTGGATTTTCCACGACCGATTGGATCACATCAGTTCCAATATCTTCATTTCTAACCCATGGCCGATGTTTCTTTCAAAATTTATTGTCAATACTTCCAGAACTCTTGAATTTATTTATTACACATCCTAATGGGACCTTGCCTTATAATAATATTTTATCTACACAAGTTTGAACGTCTCTTACTCTCACTCCAAGTCATCGTTTGATTTTCCATGTATTCCACCAATGTTTTAAAAGCTTTGTATTTGATTAATGAATCTACAAGCCATGCAAAACTTTTCATCGAGAATGGTTTTTTTTTGTGAAATGTAAGATAAGCTTTTTCTCCATTTGTATAAAACTTTTAAGACACACTGTGTATTATAACACGTTATACTATTATGATACTGTCACACCATTGTCAAAAGGCAGGAAATACTCGGTAAGAGAACTGTAAAACATTTTAGTATAACCCATTATAACTTCCGTTATCTATAGACAGCCATTTTTTTTATGAGATATAGCAATGTATAAGTGTTGATAGTAAAATTACGTATCTGTTGATCGATGAATAGCAAACCAGATACTTACTTTGTTACTTTAAAAAGAACAGTCTATATATTATCACAGGTTTGGTTTATAGAATGGATTTCGTATGGGCATTTCTTCTAAGATTTCGGCATTTTTATAATTTCGTCCCGAATCACCTAAATTTGAAGAAACGGAATAAATTAATTCGAGGTGTAAACAAGCCGTG
>JAIOKQ010000543.1:0-33741 GCA_020654165.1 Oryctes rhinoceros
CATTCAAACTGCGCGAACGTACTAGTATCATTCGTATAACGCCTAACATGTACACCGTTATCACAAAAGTCACATCACTTACTTTCTTGCCAATTCATCTTGTGAGTTGTTCTTCTTTCCTGTCTTTTGCTAGTATGATGTAGCTTCTCTTCTTAGTTGAGGCGATCCCTAACCACCTATATTTCTCGACTACCTTCTTGCCGGTGTTTCACTACTCCCTCTTGAGTTCATTGTTATTATTGATTAAACGCCCGTATCCTGTTTCAATTCTAGGTATTTCATTTCTATCAGACTCTGTAGTTTACCTTTTAGGCTTTCTGTGAATCCAACTGAACAATTGATCGCTGGGGTACGTATACAGATTTCTGTATTTCTTGATATTACTTTCTTCTATATAAATGGATCTGAGGACATGAAACAGTCGTATGCTCTATGCTGGAAATATTAGTTCTATGCTTTGCGTGACTTCGGCCTTATCTTTAATTAATTTTTAGATTTCTTCCAAATGCTGATATGCGTCTTTAGGCATATCGTGTTCAAATATTGGATAATATCAAACTGAAAACGCCTTGTCTTATTTCTTTGTTTACGGTAAATTTTTCCAATTCTCTTCAAGCGTTCTTTAACTACCTTTCTCAAAATCCTATCAAAAACTGTAGAAGTCATGCAAATACTTTCAGTTCTTTGTAAAATAATATCATTAGATACTTTATATTTTATATTTAATTCTTTTAAGTTTATCAATGAAATTATGCCTAAAGATCGAGTCACGTTGAATATGTTCAAAACATCTTTATACGTTCACCACACACAGACAAAATGAGTAGACACCGAAAAAAGTTTCTGTATGCTTTGCTGTCTTCTGTCTTTCTGTATGCCCATTTTATCGTTAACCTGATAAATAGAGCTCCCCAAAGTGCGTGGCAAGTCAGAAGGCGTACCGCCGGCCGTGGCCGGGGGGATATGTAATGTAATATATAAGCAAATAACTCGCATCGCATTTCGGTAGTTTATTACCGTATGCGATCGGGTTGTGATGGTATGGCGGACGCGCGTAGTAAGAAACGCCCACAGGCCGAAAAAGTGAAAAAGTTCTGTGGAGAATTTCCTGACTTAATATATAATGGAAGTAAGATTATATGTAAAATTTGTAATATACCTCTGATGTGCAATGATAAATATGGCTGTAGAAGACATGTAAATAGTCAGCATCACAAAAATAAAAAACTGGGTGTATCACCGACTGAGGCAACTCAATTTATAATTGATTTATTTTATATGCTGACTGCGTGTAATTTATCGTTTTCCTTACTCAGGAAGAAACCATTCCGTGAATTTTGGAATAAATATAATCCAGACTTTGAGTTACCGTCGGAAACAAGCTTAAGGAGATGTGTGCCAAGTGTACGTACCGAAATTGAAAACAGGATCAGATCTGCAATAAAAAATAAACTACTGTGGTTATGTATTGACGAAACGACAGACCGTAAAAAACATTCTATTTTGAATGTGATTGTACGTATACTGGAACCTCGTCAACCTACAAAGGGAATTTTATTAGCTAGTAAAAGACTAAAATCGTGTACTGCCGACGCTATCGAGAGCGTAGTCGTTGATACTTTAAAAACATTTGAAATTGCCACTACTCAAGTATTAATTTTCATGACCGATGGTGCCGCGACAATGCGTTGTGTAGGTCGTTCTCTTCAAGAACATTATGGGATGATGTTACATATTACTTGTAAACTTCATGCTCTGCATATTGCGGCTGAAACTATTCGTGCAAATTTCCCTGAGGTAAATGCATTAATAACAAATACGAAACGAGTGTTTCTCAAATCTCCCAAACGTACCAGTGAATTTCATAAACAGTGTCCCGGTATTCCCGAACCACCAGAGCCGATTCTTACGCGTTGGGGGACATGGCTGAAGGCAGCGTTTTATTATTTTAAATACTTCCGGCAAATAAAATCAGTCGTCTTACAATTCGATCCCAACGAATCTGCGGCTATTAAGGAAAGCCAGGAAAAATTCCAAGATGTTTCCGTTGAAGCAGATTTACAAACCGTTTACAACAATTATAGAGAAGTACTTGAGGCAATAAATAAATTACAAAATAGTGCACTGTCCCTGAGGTAGTCAGTACAAATATTAGATGACGTTAATACACTCCTACACTGTATAAATAACAAAAAAAAATGATATCGTTACAAGAAATTTTGAAAGTGTTATGAAGAAAGATACAAATTTTAGCAGGTTAAGACAAGTTTGGGAAGGTAACTCTACTGATCCGGTGACTAAATTCAAAGATTATTTTAATTACGCGTGTAATACATCATTAGACGTCGAGCGTTCATTTTCAAGATATAAAAACATTTTTTCAGAACGACGAACATCCTTGAAAGAAACGACTGTGGAAACATTCCTAATGCTTCAGATGTTTGAGAAATCGGATTGCGCTTACGGTAACAGTTTTAATGTGCCTACCTCCTCGTGTGCTGACTAATACTATTTTCCTTGTGCATTAACACCCACTATATTGGATACGGCTAATTACAAAAGTAAGCGTTTTAAAATTCTTTATTTCTTTTGTTTTTATGTACTTTACTTATGTTCCTTATCGACGCCTATGGTGCGCCACGCAGTTGGGGAGCTCTACTGATAAAAATGTTTTGAAAATATTCAACGTGACTTGATTCTTAGGCATGATTTCCATTGCTTCTTTTTGTGCCACATATACATATTAGTATTTACACGTCAATCAATGAAAAAAGAATAAATACATAGATTCAATAAAAAAAATAGTCAGAACTGGAGTGAGATAATTTAAAAAGGTTAAAATATTCCAAACACGACAATCGCAAATCTCGTAAAAGTAAATGTCCTTTCTTTGTAGACTAGAGACTCTGTGTTGCGGCGAACTGTATTCCCATAGTAACATCATACGACACTGAGTGAAACAATGAGGAATATGCAGAAGTGAAACAATGAGAAGTATGCAGACTTCATAACATTTTTAGATACAGCAATAGAATAGGTTTTTCTATAGGAATGTGCTCTCTACAGGTTTATTTGTACTACAATCAACATTTACTTCCCATCTTAGTTTCGGATCAAGCGAAAAACCAAAATATTTCACGGATTCCGAGTTACGAACATGAATTGAATTGTTTTTCAAGGAAAACACCATTGTTGTTGTTTTTGATCTTCATTAAGGTGATCCCAAATTGATTTTAATGTTAAGAAAGGTTAGAGGTTAAATCAAATGAAAACAAGGAATCAACGAAACGTAGCAACAAATTTGATTAGAGCCTTTCTCTAATGTTAACAACCGATAATTAAAAGAAAAAAATCATTAAAATCTAAATAATTGAACCAAGGTCATGAGAAAAGGAAAACAAAATGAATAAAATAGCATCAGCATATATATAATCAAAACTTAATATAAAAAATATCTGCGGTTTTGTCAAGGTTATTTTCGCTTTTAGATCTTGTAAGTTTTGTGGGAATGTCGGAAACGTGTATAAAAATTGCAAGGAACCAGATCGGGACTCCGCGGGTGTTTTTTGGCTATAACATGGTAAAGTTTACTAAAATTGTGGTAAAGTTATCGCAAATATAGTATCAAAAGTCGTCAGGTTTATTCGGTATTTTTTCTATTTATTTAAAGCTCCGTGGGCTCTCGTTTGTATTTATTCTTAAAATTATCGCATATTTTATAGCGACGAAGCAAACTACTACGTAATATTACACAAGAAAGCTATTATTGTATATTTTTAAAATTATCGATGCATTATAATATAATGCATCGTCAACGACCACCGGCAATATTGAAGGAAAAACCACCGGAATTATTGAAGTTCAGTCAACGAAGAATGCTTCAAACTCTGTAGTGTTACGAAAGCTTCATCAGATAAACTTACAAACAGGGCAGTGACTATTTTTTTCTTCCCTAAACATAGACGACGAATACAACGAACCCTATTCATTGTAGGTATTACGATTAGAAGCTTCTTGGCTTTGTTTCAGATGGGTATATATAAATGCCCTCGCATGAACTCACCTCAAGTCCGAAGAGCAACCTCTTCAGCCCATCGGATAATGCGCGTTTTGTACAGCGTTAAATATCGTAAGTAGAGGTTCTGGTCTTATCAAAATCTGCCCAGTTTCGGTTCTAGGCACGGTATCACATCACACGACATGTCTTGGCGTTTATTATTTCTGCCTAAAGTATTAGAGTTGTTTTTACACTGAACGAAATAGTTACGTATATAATAAATCAAAATTGATCCAACATTTTAATAAATGGCTATCGATGATCGCATACTTCCGTATCTACTTTCGTAACTTTCTACTTTATTAACCATGTGTAATAAATAGAGCTCCCCAACTGCGTGGCGCACCATAGGCGTCGATAAGGAACATAAGTAAAGTACATAAAAACAAAAGAAATAAAGAATTTTAAAACGCTTACTTTTGTAATTAGCCGTATCCAATATAGTGGGTGTTAATGCACAAGGAAAATAGTATTAGTCAGCACACGAGGAGGTAGGCACATTAAAACTGTTACCGTAAGCGCAATCCGATTTCTCAAACATCTGAAGCATTAGGAATGTTTCCACAGTCGTTTCTTTCAAGGATGTTCGTCGTTCTGAAAAAATGTTTTTATATCTTGAAAATGAACGCTCGACGTCTAATGATGTAATACACGCGTAATTAAAATAATCTTTGAATTTAGTCACCGGATCAGTAGAGTTACCTTCCCAAACTTGTCTTAACCTGCTAAAATTTGTATCTTTCTTCATAACACTTTCAAAATTTCTTGTAACGATATCATTTGTTTTGTTATTTATTCAGTGTAGGAGTGTATTAACGTCATCTAATATTTGTACTGACTCCGTCAGGGACAGTGCACTATTTTGTAATTTATTTATTGCCTCAAGTACTTCTCTATAATTGTTGTAAACGGTTTGTAAATCTGCTTCAACGGAAATATCTTGGAATTTATCCTGGCTTTCCTTAATAGCCGCAGATTCGTTGGGATTGAATTATAAGACGACTGATTTTATTTGCCGGAAGTATTTAAAATAATAAAACGCTGCCTTCAGCCATGTCCCCCAACGCGTAAGAATCGGCTCTGGTGGTTCGGGAATACCGGGACACCGTTTATGAAATTCACTGGTACGTTTGGGAGATTTGAGAAACACTCGTTTCGTATTTGTTATTAATGCATTTACCTCAGGGAAATATGCACGAATAGTTTCAGCCGCAATATGCAGAGCATGAAGTTTACAAGTAATATGTAACATCATCCCATAATGTTCTTGAAGAGAACGACCTACACAACGCATTGTCGCGGCACCATCGGTCATGAAAATTAATACTTGAGTAGTGGCAATTTCAAATGTTTGTAAAGTATCAACGACTACGCTCTCGATAGCGTCGGCAGTACACGATTTTAGTCTTTTACTAGCTAATAAAATTCCCTTTGTAGGTTGACGAGGTTCCAGTATACGTACAATCATATTCAAAATAGAATGTTTTTTACGGTCTGTCGTTTCGTCAATACATAACCACAGTAGTTTATTTTTTATCGCAGATCTGATCCTGTTTTCAATTTCGGTACGTACACTTGGCACACATCTCCTTAAGCTTGTTTCCGACGGTAACTCAAAGTCTGGATTATATTTATTCCAAAATTCACGGAATGGTTTCTTCCTGAGTAAGGAAAACGGTAAATTACACGCAGTCAGCATATAAAATAAATCAATTATAAATTGAGTTGCCTCAGTCGGTGATACACCCAGTTTTTTATTTTTGTGTTGCTGACTATTTACATGTCTTCTACAGCCATATTTATCATTGCACATCAGAGGTATATTACAAATTTTACATATAATCTTACTTCCATTATACAGTCTTATTCGGATATAGTACGAAAAAAAAAGTAGGTGAAAGAAACGCATGAGTAATGCCTAAATACAAAATATTATGGTTCTATGTGCACGTAGTAACGAGAAAATGATTTTTCTTTATTCGAGTCCGACTCTGTCTTAGTTAACATATGGGAATCACCGGCAGTCGCTGAAGCAGCGTTCGGATATCCATTTAGTATGCACATAGCATTCACCGTCATTACACGCAATTGCAATGGCATCCTATACGAATATCGAATACACCGATATGATTTTGATTTATGGCGAAACAGGACAAAATAGTCTTGCGGCAGAAAATTTGTACGCGGAACGGTTTCCCAATCGGCGGCATCCATCATCCGAGACAATTGTGAGAACCGTGTATCGACTTCGAGAAACAGGATCAGTAATTCCACGTTTCGAAGGTCGTGGCCGTCATATATCACGTAGAGTTCAGCAAGCAGAAGAGCATATTTTAAACATCGTTGAGGCGGAACCAGGCATAAGTACGACAACTTTAGCCCAGCAAGTAAATGTGTCCCGAACGACGGTGCATCGAATTTTGAAAAATAATTTACTTCATCCGTATCACATCCAGCGCGTGCAAAGATTAACGGAATTAGATTATCCTCGCCGTCTTGCCTTCTGTGAATGCAGCTCAACGCATTCGCGAAGACATGGTAAATTTTACTCGTGTGCATAATAACTTTCGTCGCCGAATTGATGCCTGTGTTAGAGCTCACGGTGGACATTTCGAACATTTTTTACATTAATAAATTATTTTGTCCTGTTTCGCCTAGATCGGTCCTTGTTAGGACCACCACAAATTTCATAAAAAGAAAAAGAATGTATAACTACAAGTAACTCAAAACCCGACATTTCGGATGCATTAACTTTAAACATTAAGAACGCAAATCATATGGTTATCGGCATATTCAATGTAAACACATAAACACTTCGACATCAGCTGTACGACAGACTAATGCATTTCAATAGACTATTCACTATTCATAGCATCTACAATGCTTTATCGCTTTTTATTTGCATCTGGGTTAACTTTGATTCATCAGCGGTATTTGTATAATATAGGAGAAACAAAGATATGGACCGGCTTTACCTGCATTTTGGGCCCTAAAATTTGAAAAAAATGTATATGTTACAAATAAATTTCTTTTTAAATTTTCAGTAACACATTGATAGGTAGTCTTCAGATTTCGGTAGCTTACGTGCTATTTACAGGTAACCCTGTATATTAAGTCAGGAAATTCTCCACAGAACTTTTTCACTTTGTCGGCCTGTGGGCGTTTCTTACTACGCGCGTCCGCCATACCGTCACAACCCGATCGCATACGGTAATAAACTACCGAAATGCGATGCCAGTTATTTGCTTATATATTACATTACATATCCCCCCGGCCACGCCCGGCGGTACGCCTTCTGACTTGCCACGCACTTTGGGGAGCTCTAGTAATAAATAACCGTTTTATTGTACTGATAAGCAGGCCTCGATTTAATAAACGTACTTCGTCTTGTAATCAATTTATTGGTTAATATATTTTTTCTTGCTTTAACAAAACGATTTATTGAATTATTTTTTTTTTTTTTAGTATACCATCAATGTGAGTCCGAAGAAATTATCCAATGATGTTTGCGCGCACGCTATATTTTGGGGCAAGATACTGGTACCTGTAAATATCTACCCTGGTCTTCCCTTCCAGCGCTGTGTGGATTTATGCTATATTGAATGTTAATGGCTTCTTTTCTAGTTTCATGTAGACCGAGTTAAATGTACCACGTGCTACAATATTTTAACCAAAAGAAATAAATGGGAAGTAACTGCTACACTACAATTACAAAATTCCTCGTGCATTGATGAGGTGGATATTCAAATAACTTAAGTCTAAAACTGTGTACTAATTGTATGCAAATCGCGTCCAACAACCGTTTAATTAGAGATAAATCCATTTCTTTGCTTTAACATAAATACTCTAAATATGGTATGGTCCATTGTCTTCTATTCTACGAGTAAACTTGTTTGCGAGTGGGTGTCACGGTAGTGAGTGAGTATCGTGCAGTTGCTTCAGTTCGTTTCTACATACAGAGAGTACTCGTAAGAATACTATAACCGATTGTTACGGATACTACCTTTACGAAAGTACCGCTCACAGAGGTTTTCTGTTTGTTTTAAATGCATTTACTTTTACATATGCATCCACGCGTGGTTGTACGAAAGCTTTTAACTATAGCATTTCGGAACGAATTCGTATAGATGCACTATGTATAAAAAATAATTACATAGTGTAGTATAAATCTTACAAAACATTTTGTTTAATAATGAACAGGTAGCTTGAATATGAAATCAATTATTTAACGGAAATCCAATATTTCAGTTAATATAGAAGATGAGAAAAAAATATTTCAAATAAAAGTTACTAGATGGTGTATTACGGTAAACACCTACTACAAATGCACTTGTGCATGTTTCTAAACAGTACGAAATACACAGGGTGTTCAATTAATAATTATCACATATTGACAATTAAATGGCACACTATGTACATTAATATACCTTGTCAAGTTGCGAAAAGAAAATTCTAGGAGAATAAATACATTGTAATAATCATCAAAGTAACTTCCTAGAGCGAATTAACCAAGGATATTTGGTAGATACCAAGGCAAAGGATTACTTAAAGATCTTAGTTTAATAGAGCTTAGTAGGTAGAATTTTCGATTCGTGTATTTTTCACATTTATTTTCAAATAGCCTGTAAAAAGAGTGAAAGAGCTAAAACTGTAATGGCAGATGTCTGTGAGACAATGCGAAAATTAACTTCTTTAATATTATTGAACAAATTTTTAAATCACCCGCAACTACCAAGTGCTGCCAAGTACCGATGATTCCAAAGTATCGATGTAAGTATATTGCGTAAATGGCGACCATTTTGAATATTTAATGATATAAGCATATCTTTGTAGCTTCTGTTATTTTATTTCTAATATCCTTATTTAATTTTAGTTATTAGTTAG
Organism: Oryctes rhinoceros; assembly: GCA_020654165.1. NCBI lineage: Eukaryota > Metazoa > Arthropoda > Insecta > Coleoptera > Scarabaeidae > Oryctes > Oryctes rhinoceros. Next base: position 8,942 of record JAIOKQ010000543.1, read on the forward strand.
ACTTTGGTTATTGCTACGTTTGTTTATTTTTATTGTAACGGTTAGTTAGCTGATGGTTTTAAATTGCGTTGGAATGCCAAAATAACCCATCCGGTACTAATATGGCTTAATTCGCACCAATAAAGTTATTTTAATTGTTATTACAGAGGACTGATATCTCCAGAATTCTCATTCTTTTTGCAACAACTTGATACTGTCACAATTTTCATGAAAAGGTAAAGCTGGAATGAATGTAAATCTTTATATTGATGCAATATTAAATTAATATACATAATATGCCATTTACTTTATATTATTTTAGAATTGTAGTAACTTGTCTTTGAAATATTGTTATTTATCCTCTATATTAACTGATATATTGAATTTCTTCGGACTACGGGAAACCTTGTATAATAATAGCACTCTGAGAAGTCATTTGGTTAGTAATAAACACCGGGCATTGTGTTCAGTAAACCGTGTTTATAAAATAAACCTCAACGATTCTGAAAAAATTTATTTAGACCAATTTTAAAGTTAGGATTAATTAATGCACGCTTTCTGTTAGATTAAACAAGACAATTCACATGCAGCAACACGTATATTGGACATTTATGCACATTCGAAAATTTGAATATTTTATGCAAAATAAGTAGAGACCATGAAACGAACTTTCAAGAAAGCTATTTTATAAAAGAGGGATTGCTGCTAAATCCCTTGACTATTAAAAGAGATTTTTCCCTTAAAACTAAATTAGGCTTACCGCTAGTTAATATATTATAACATTGTAATAGTGCGTTCAGTTAACTATCTGCGTTTACTCGTCTTTTAACGAGTTAACATCAAATTTCCTCTGACTTCTTTTTCAGTGTCTTTTTCCATAGCCTATGATCTAGGTGACGAAGGCGTTATCACATAATATTTCGAAAGGAATAATTATTCAAATGAAAAAACTGTAATTTAATAATCACGCAATTATATTTCGCGATTCGAAAAGGAGCAAAGAGACGGGAATTAATCTCTCACATTGAGACATTCATCTAGAGAACACGTGTTTAGCTGTATTGATATTCTATAAAGGTTCAACGTATATATCTTGACATTAGTTCGAAACTCCAGCCCAGATGGTTTGAGAAGGAGTTTTACGAAGAGATATCAAAGCCGCTTTGCTCTACCCAGCTCATTGTCTTTAGAAAAATACCCATGTTTAAACATGTTGATTTTGATTTATGCTTTCTTCTGCCAACGCAGTTCTTACATATGCCATAAATACATAAAGCTTCGTAAACATTTAACATCATTCGATTAACATAATTCAATAACATTTTCTTTCGATTTTTCCCTTGTTTAAAACATTTCGGTATGAATTTTATTTTTTATGTTTTAGCCATGCAAAAAATTAAATATGTTTTTCTTTGATAGAGTATTGTTGGGAAGTAGTAATTATTGAAATAATTACCCATCAAACAAGTTTTTAAGGAAAGAAAAGATTTCGCAGATATTCATCAGCTCAAAAGACAAATATGCAATGAATCATTGTCTTAATCCAACTTCATACATTTTAAGTGAATTCATTTAACGTCCCCCTGAATATGGATGCTGCGAAGTCAATTACCGGCCAGAAAATGCCGCAGACTAATAAAGAACTCCTTGTGATAGAAAAGTAAAACTGGTTTGACAGTAAGAATGGAATGGTAAACAAGACCGGCAAGAAAAACAAAGAGTCGCGAAACTTCGCGAAACACATTACTCTAGAAGCTTAGACATGGTAACTTATGAGATTATTAAAAAAGTAGATAGAAGTACAATATGATTATAAAGAATCGTGAATGAAAGTCGTGGTTTTTTAACTATTTTTCGTATTAGTTACGTTATATTCGACACTTAAATCTTGCTTAAAACGTTTTAAGATTCAAACTTGAAATTACGTTGCACTATCGATGGTCCTACCTACAAACTATCGAAGTACCTTAGTAACTTTCTAAAGTCAAACGACTGAAAGAGTTGACGGCAGGTCCTGGTGATTTGCTTGTTAGTTTCGATGTTAAATTCTTATTCGCTAAAGTTCCTGATACTACAGAATACCGTATCTCTGAGGACCAACTTGGAACTTGTCTTTCTTCTATCTATTTCCAATTACGTTTATAATACTTACGTCATTTGGCCCCATGGAAACGGGATGTTTAAATAATTTTCTGTCGTTTCTGAATTTCCAGCATCATTCCATACGCCTCACCATGGATGTCGAATCTTTGATGTTCTCGTATACCGGCATTTTGACGCTGCGCTGTGACATTGCGTTTCACACAGCCCTTTACATCATCATCTAGCCCAAAATCGCGGTGTTATCAGTTCCCTTAATCAAAGGACCATTTCTATATCATCTTCAAAATTTTGGTTTGCAATAATTATTTTAACGAAGATATTTAAACTACCATTAGCTACACCAATCCTTCTCTATAACAGCTTCCCTCAGCTCCATACTAATTTCCGTAAGCAAGCGTATCCACGCTACATTATCGACCATATTAATGACATTCTCCATAAAAACCAACACTATTCCAAACTTTTAAACTACCTTCCTATTAAAGACCACAACCATCTTCAATTCTACCAGATTCCATGTTCATACGCTATAGTCTACACGTCAGTAAAATAAAGCACTCGTGTTACTAAGCATAAGCGCTGTTGCATGTAATTGAGTCTACGCTGGCTGAGCATAGACTCGGCTATTAAATCCAATTTAACTCAATCCATATATTATCTCGCAATCCACGCTTTTACGGTGGAAAAATTGGTAAGTCAATAAAGGTCTTCAAATATTCCAACAAATTAAATCGCGAAAATGGCCCCTTACATATCATAGCTTCTAGCAACCGCTACGCTTTGCTGCTCCATAACATTACTGCTCCAACGACCTAAAGCGTTCCTTATATAAACTCTTGCAAAGTGAATAGTCCGCAGGTAATGTTCAGTACACCCCTGAAGATGTTTCAAAAAAGAATGAATGGAGCATCAGCAAAATCTATGACAATGCCGTGGTTCCAGTTGGAAAACCAAGAAAGTCATATAATTGACGACTGCGGAGGCTATGTATTAGAAGACTTTAGATTTTTAGTCAAACCAGCAGTAGGTACCGGGTAGTTCATTTATCTCAAGACGACTGAATAACTCGGAAATTATAACGTTAATATTTGGTCTCCTTCAACTGTTTTTGTTTCATTTGTTTCTTAGTCAAATTTAATATGTCAATCGAAACAAAAATCAATGTACAAGACATTTTTAAATATATCTTGTTAATCTGACGTAAATTTTTGGCTACCATTTAATTTAATAAAACCATAAAAGAAACATCAATGTTTCGGAACCCGTCACCTTTAGTTTCATTCTGTTACGAGCTTTACGTGTATCTAAGTAAATCAATCAAATTTTATTGAAAATATGTTTAGAGAAAGTGAACATTTTTGGATTTTTCACCATCACTTCTGAAGTGTTTGAAATGTTAAATTTTTCTGAGTAGAGCTACATTAAACGCCTTAGAACTGCACAACTTGGCCAATTTAAACTAATCTTTATATTTGATAATAAGAATAAAATCAATGTTATTCTACACAATCAACAACGTGCTATATACAATACATGGTAAAAATGCTTTACGGACATCCAACAGACAATTCTGATTGCTTGTAGTTAAACTCAAGTTAAATAATAGTAGTTATCAGGAGGCAACCTATGAACAAATATATGTATGTAGATAGAAGGATGTACTATACATTCACTCATGGTTCCTGATCTACTAACCTTATTACGATGTGTCTTTTAAAAGCATTTATCTAAGCTTGCTATTCTTTTCTATCTATTCATACACGAAATACTATTACCCATATGTTATTACTGATGAAAATCTTTTAAATGTTGGCCTTAAGAAATCATTGTTGTTTCGAACTGAATTAAATCTAGATATTCATAGTCCAAACATAGTGCAGTTTCAAGTACTACAAGTAACCTGTTAACCTTCCTTCTGAAGAGGTGATCGTTATTTAGTTATGAATATGTAGATTTAGTTCATTGACTCACCTTGAATGAGAACACTACATGTCGAATTACCACATAAATTTCGACAGATATTATTTACAAGCCTCTCTAGATTATTGCCTCGAAAAATGAAGAAATATAAAATTATTTCGAGCATGGGTAATAAATAATTTTCGAGAAAATCACCATTATCGGATGTGATCGAGCAGCGTTTGTTTGTTTTAATATCTGTTTTCCGCGGTTTTTACGGTTATTTACTTTACGTAAACGCTCGGAGTAAGCTATTTTAAATCATTATTGGTTATTGCCGCCATATATTGCTAGAATGTAGTTGGAAAATGATCTTTACGCAACGTATACGGTTACAGATGATAAAGAATGTACGGGGATTTGCTTTCGAGAGTTACAAACATTCGTCTTTTATTTTTAATACATTAAAAGGGCAGTGGTGTTAATGATCTGATTTACTTTTACCAGCGTTTATTATATCTGTGAGTGAACACGCCCTGAACTTGTATTTTAGAATGGTCGCGTTAAATTAAGAGTAGACCACACGCATCTTATTATGTGCCCAACCTTCGGGCAGATTAAATTCCAGTATTACCAGTACAGTTACTTTAATTTTATTATTTGTATGTGTGTGTGTGTGTATGGTGATTATAAAACATTCACGATTTGCCTGTCGTCTTTCGCTTCCTTGCCGCCTTTTTTATCCTTCTTTATTCCATTATTAATCAAGTGCATGGTATTGAAACATCAAAGGATTTGTGATCGCCTTCGATGTGTTAACGTTCAAGTGCGTAGCTGCAGTTTTTGTATCGCTATTATTAAAATATAAAGACCTGTTAGCTTTTATATAAGCTCTAGGGAATTCGGATAACTTCATGCTGGAATATACAATGCAATTTATTGAGCCTTTTAAAGAAACGAAGTAATACTCAGAAAAAGTTTATATTGTACAACATTTTCTAGATACCCTGCCTACTATGCGGATTTATAGTAACAGTATAATTATATTTTTAATAATATATATTGTAATGTTATTATTTCCAGCATCGAGGTTATCCGTAACTAGCGCCATGTATAAATCCAGCATTGTGACTTCAGTGTGTCCACTTGTTCAAAATTAATTTCCCTCTTGTAGCTAAGAGGTCCGTTTTAGAAGCAGAAATTCGGTTAATATCGTGTTATCGTTGGAAATAAAGAAGTCCAGCCAACAACGTTGGTGATGCAACGGAATAATTATTCAATCACTTCATATCTTAAAGCATCAAACTAATGTAAAATTACCCCTTAACAACCAAAAAATATATAATTTTAAGATTCTTTCTCATAGTATTGATGGCATAATTTACGGCAAACGTAACAAAAGAAGAAGAAAAAATACACTAACTCACGGACATGTTTCTGCCTACCCGGCGTCATCAGCGTGGTTTCGAGAGTATTTTTTATTTCTACTTTCACTACTGTTGACGACAAACGACAAATTCGACATTCCTTGGCGCGCTCTAGTGCCAAGGCACGTACGCCTGCCGTTCAAGAAGCAGTGACCTAAACCGAGTACTGCTCCCCAAACCATCGCCCTGTTTATTTCATTGTGAACTGCCCTAAGAGTTAAAACTAAACGTGTTCCGGGTTCAGACCGTGTCATGGTTAAACGAAAACTCGATATTTCGACTACAACTCAACGTGTAAGCCACGCCAGAGGCGAAACTAACTAAACAGGAAGCAGTTGATTACGCCTTTAGCATGGTTCACATGCTGAGTTTCCGTGATCAACTCCTATTTTTATAAACGTTCTCATTTGATCGAAAGTAACAGAAGAAAGACTGGAACATTCGTTCTCTTGAAGAACAACTTCACTGCTGCGAATTATTCAAGCCTAATATTATAATAATCTTTGTTTTTAAGCTAGTTTCATGTTTCTAGCCATTACGCCCAAGTTAAAAGTTATCGAAACAAGTTGAAAAAAAATTGTTTTTCGATAAGAATGAAATGTACAATGTTAAAACGCAAGTCACAACGAAGGAAAGAATGTAAGAAATCAGATCAAATTCTTGGCACTGCAAACTCGTAATTTTAAATCAGTAAATAACAAGCCGAATTTCTAGAAGTACACACGATAAGCAATAATTTGGCTTATCGCGTCTAATTCTAGCTAATAAGAATGGACGATGTTGCAATAAAACGTTTAAGGTTGGTCGCTACCTTTCCTAACATGCACCAATCACTGCCATAATTAGTTCACCTATATTGTTTTATCGTTAAGTATCAATCACGTAATCTTTATTCGAAGCCAATTGTCATGTTCTGTTACGACCTACTCGTACAACAGGCGAAAATGGCCTTTCGCAGGAGGTATTTACCTGTCAGAAATGAGGTGATTACCTTTAATACTGCTTTGTCTATCTGATTTTAGACTTACACGGCCATTCACCTTGTAGTTTGTATGGTGTTCTTATTAAACTGTAATTTCTATCTAATAATTGAAAAAAACTTAGCGATTTCCTAGCGAGTATATTTCCTTAAAATAAAGTCTGTCATTTAAAATTATTTTAGTAATATTCCATGCGTTCTAAGATGGGTTGTAATTTATCTTTTTTTTTAATTATTTTGCTTACTTAAGAATGCTGAATAAATTTGCGATGGAACATACAGGGTGTTATAAAAAAAAAAAAACGTGAAGTTCTCCTTAAGGAAACTTAATCCTTAATCTTAAATATGAATGTGTATTTGTAAAGTTATTGAAGAATATTGATATTAATTTGATGAAATCTTCTATATTAACAATTTTTTAATTTTTAAATAAAAATCACACTAAATCACACATTTTCTATAAAAGGTTGAATTAATGATAATATTCCATAAGAGTCGATTTCACATTTTTTGCAAAATAAAGCCTGTCATTTAAAATTATTTTAATAATATTCCATGCGTTCTAAGATGGGTTGTAATCTATCTTTTTTTAATTATTTTGCTCACTTAAGAATGCTGAATAAATTTGCGATGGAACATACAGGGTGTTATAAAAATTAAAAAAAAACGTGAAGTTCTCCTTAAGGAAACTTAATCCTTAATCTTAAGTATGAAGGTGTATTTGTAAAGTTATTGAAGAATATTGATATTAATTTGATGAAATCTTCTATATTAACAATTTTTTAATCTTTAAATAAAAATCACACTAAATCACACATTTTCGATAAAAGGTTTATAATAATAAGATAAGATAGGATAAGAGTCGATTTCACATTGTTTTACATTTTTAAAACACTCGCCGTATTTAATATTCCAAACTAAATAAAACAAATCCTATTAAAAATAAAAATATTTCCAAAAGAGGGATAGCCAACCCAATGACATATTGTATAATCGTCTGTTTAACATATTTATTTAAGTATGTTAATGAAAGAAATACGCAGGTACTTATAGCTAAATAATACTCACACCGTATACCACAATCATAAAAAAAGTATAATCGAGAGAGTCATATGTTTTTTAATTATTTTTTATATAGGTTACCACTATGTCCGAAAGTTAAACTTAAGATTGACAATTTACGTTGGATATGGTGTTACTTGCTGTGTCTTATAAATGTTAATCCATGTTTATTTTATGTTTTGATTCATAAAATCATCTTATATAGTAGTAGCAGTAAGTCGCAAGCGCGATGGTGCTAAATTTAAGAAAAGAATTGCTAAAGCTATGCGATGTGAGGAAGCGTGTAGATCATTTACGTAAAATATCAATAGCGAAGCTTTCACAGAAAACTAATTTATCAGATAGTGCTTATCAACATATTTTTGAAAAGATTTCGAAAAATATAAAATCCTTATGCAAGAACTCGAGTTCATTGATCACGAAGTGAAAAGTATTGGTTTGAAAATCAGATGAGCGATGATAATTCCTTCTTTTTACACGAAGCTTGGTTTCAAATTAACGGTTTTTATTAACAAACAAACCGTGGGTACGTGGTCCAGTGAAAACGCTTATATCATGATTAGAGAGGACAAAGCCGGATGAAATTATTACTTTTTTGCAAAGACTAGACGGACTCGTGTTTTGTCGACTCTCGGGGACGCGAATTCTTTCTCACAAGGCGAGTAGAGATTTAGCTGCAAAACAGGAATAATTTCACCTGCCTTTGTCCTGTCTAATCATGATACAAGAAGCCATTGCATATTGAATAGGTTGGTGTTTGATAGCACCTTCCCAGAGAAGAGTTGTTGATCCATTAGCTTTTCATAAGACAGTTAACCCAGAAAGATATCATAATAACCTTTCATAATTTTTTTCTGAACCAGTTGCATGACGACGAATTACAGGATGAATCCAAAAATCCAACGAGGCGATGCTGCGGCTCATAAAACGTCACAAGCAATAAACCTTCTTCATGAATATTTTGATAACCGTATAGTCGATTTTCCTCTACGTTCTCCGGATCTGACTATTTAACATTATTTTATTTTTTCCATACATTTTTTAAAAATACACCACGAACAATACAATAATTTATCGAAGCAATTCCTAAATCTTCTTTTTACTTTTGCTGAGGAAAAATTGTTTATTATTATTATTGACTTAGATTATTGCATTAACCATTTATGCTTTAAACAGAAACTTTCGCATCATTATTGTCAATACGTCAAACGTAATTTGAAGTTTCAATCTTGATATGATTTAAGCAAGATTTGACTGTCAGATGTAGTTACAAAGCAATTTAGAACATGTTCCTTTCCATTATAACATTGTTCTTATATGGTAATTAGTTCTAATCGTTTTTGTTCGTTGGTTTGCTCCCTAAAACATTGAAAATAAGATATCTTGAACAATCTATACATATAGTCTTGAATATGTAAAACAGCAGCTTTACTTTATTCGTCTGAGTAACTTCCCAAACACCTTGCAACATTAGTTCTAGTCATCTGATAGCAGTTACTCGTCGTCTAAAGAAAATATTCTTTCTTCTAAGAGTAAATGATTCAGATGGATAAAATTAGCACACCTTCCTGCACTTACTTCAGCTAGAATCTACGCGTGAATTGTAGACAAATTCAACGCCATTAAAACTTACATGCGTGTAGTAGGTAATATGATATTATCACATGTAAAACGTAGAAGTCCCATAAAATATTTCTGCCTAGATAGGAATGCATCTGAGCAATTTATTACGAGCAATGTTGATAAAGCAGACGAGCTTATGTACGTGGTTGCAGATAAAGCTATTTTAAGACAGCACTATATTTATTGCTACTAATTTCAAAAAGTGCGTATGCATATACATACATATTTTTAATTACCCCAAAACTACATAAACTGTCAAAAATATCATTACGTCTAATGTATGTGTTTCAGTACGGATAATAAAACGTCTTCTCTAATAGTGTAAATGCGGCCATAAATGCTGTAAGTGTCGAAGTTCGTAAGTCGGAAAGGTGAAGAGAGGCAGACGAAGATAATGTTGCTGGTTTGGTAGCTATTGTGAGCCGTTGGGTCATTGCCTGCCGAGCAGTGTACAACATCCAGGGACGCATGGTTTACTAACGTAGGTACCTCCTAGGTTCTAGATAGATTATGATACTATTTCTTGTTCCTTCTTGTTGCAGTCGTTGTGAGACATAATTAATCTTGGAATTATGGTAAACTCTGTGAGCCGGTATTACACGAACGCTAAATCTCCGTGACGTTACGGCGTGTCTGATTGGATAGTTAAAATAAAATGCTTGCATATTCATGTAAAGTGTAAATATTTATTTAAAAAGCTGTTTGCATATGCAATATGCAGATAATTAAAATTACGCAAGTTTGACGTTATGGTGACAAGATGTTATAACATGTAAAAAGCGTCTTCTGACTTCCTAACAGCTATCAGGAAAATGAGTTGAGAATGGGAGAGATTGTATACCTTTCGTTATTTCATTACTTGATCGCGTAATTCTAATTAAAGGTAAGTTGATTCTTAAGACAATAACCCATTTACGTATCTCAAATTTACTCATTAGTTAAAAACAGGAGAATATGTATAGCGAGCACGTTTATTAAAACTGACAGATCTTATCTTCTCGATGTTATAAATAGAGAGGACAAAAGCGGATGAAATTATAACTCTTTTTGTGGAGAATAGACAGACTCGTCTTTTCTCGACTGTTGTGGGCACCAGTCCATTCTCATGAGGCGAATATACACGAGTCTATCTAGTCGCTGCAAAAAAGGAATAATTCCACCTGCCTTTGTTATCACTAGTTATAAATAATGTTTGATCAGTTGATAGAATGATGAAAATTGAAAAATGTATAATTGTCAATTCCTTTTCCAAAATGACTTCTTTATATCTAATTACTACGTTAATAAATAGTTTGTAACGAGCATTTATAAACAACACCAACTGATTCATACATCTATTTTGTAACACTGGCAGATCGTTGTATTATCGCAATTTTTCGAAATCAGCTGTCAATAGTGTTTGTACTGACACGTTATATTAAAATTCATAGCAATACGTGGCACTTGCATAGAACATCTGTTTTACTCAGCCTAAATATGCTAGCGCAAGAATAAGTTGTTAATTATTAAGTTGTAACTTGCTGATAAACAGCTTACCGCATAAGATAAGCCCTTGTAAGTAAAGTAATTATTGTCATTATTTTGAATGCGTTCTTTATGTGTTGTGGTACGCTTGACGATTCTAATTTACCATATCCATAATACCTGATGTGTTTCTCGAATCTAGCGCCTATCGCTCCTTTCAATTGACCAATGTAGGTTCTTTCAAAGTCACTACATGAAATTTTATAAATTCCCAACCTTTCCTTCATGTTGGTTGTTCATTTATCTTTCGGATTGCCAAAATTTTTAAGTGTATTTCGCGAACTGAACATACGACAAGTAATTTTTTGTAAAAAATGTTGCTTACTAAAAATTCAAGAAAATTAAGAAAATTTTACAGCGACTAGGCAGACTGGTACTTTGTCGGGACTCCTTGGGAAATCAGTAGGCAACATGAACCAACTCTCATGCGCCAAATAAACAGGAGTCTCTCTAGTCGCTGAAAAAAAGTAATAACTTCCGCTACCTTGCTTAGCTCTTTTTATAACGTACGGAATAATCACAAATTATGAAAAATAAACCCAATAAAAATCAACTTTCATTGATTCTATTTTTTCATTTATTCATAGCATTGCTAAGTATAAGAGGGCTTAATATGCTTGCATGTTCCAATATAAATAAATTCTATTTACTTACACCGGTTTCTATTTTAGGCCATGACAGATCCATTCAGAACTGTTCGAGCACAGTCACCATCAACAACAACAACAATTACTGCCGATGCGTCCACTAGCTCAGAAACTAGGTCGAGAACTATAACATGCGTACGATTGCAAAGACCGATATGCGCAAGAAGAGTTCTATGGACAGAAGAGACCGTCGACAATGAACATATGAATAAGAAAAAGTCGAAAAGTTGCTGTATTTATCATAAAAAAAGAGCTTTCGGCGAAAGCAGTAGTTCAAGTAGTGATGAAAGCGATGACGAAAATGATCATAAAACACATCACCATTACAATCAACATCACGATCATGATCATGGTCATGATCACGAGCATGATGATGATCATGACCATAAACACGATCGTGACCAACATCATAACATCCACTCGAATGAGGATGACGACGATCGCTTAATTTCCAATTATTCGTACGTTCCCGAATATTGCGAGGAAGCGTCGCAGGGAATGTCTGGTACGTCAATGTCAGTTGAAAGCGAAAGGGAAGCGGAGTCGGCTGTAGCGTCGATATTGGGAGCAATGTTAACTGACATATCTGCATCGACAAACCCGTTTGAAGCACTTGTTAAGCGTTAGTTCCTTGAGAAGCCCAATTCTTAAAATTTGTACTTAATAATATACATTTGCATTCTTCTTACCATTTTCATTTGTTTTGTTTGTTGGGAAAAGTGTTGGGTTGTAAAGTACACCTCGTACTTCTAGTTACCGATTACTGTGCTCATTGCAACTTTATTAAATCCAAAACTCGTGCAATCTCCAAAGTTGGAATGGTGTATCTACTAACAATTGTATTGACGTCTGATCTATGATTTTCCTTTCCAAGAAAATAAGGGAAGATTTAATTTTTATGGAAAATTAAAGAAACAATTGTCATCTTAAGAACAGCTCTATTAATTAATGTATCTGTAAGGATTTCTTTTTTTTTGCATGAGAGAGATTGCAAGATTATCACTTCAAACTTATGGAAGAAATGTCTCGGAAAAAAGTATGTAGTAATACGTATAGGTACTGCTTATTGTCTAGGTATAGTTATCCCTTCCGCAGCACTTTAGACAGCCTACTTTTTATGTTTTAAATGCCCTTTTATCTTTACGGTCTTATGTCACTAAATCATTAGCAACGCTGCACAAATTCTCCGGGAGTGCAGGGTATTGTGACGGCATATAATTCTGCATAATCGAATTATCAGCACTTCTTTAATAATCTGAAAGATTTATTCAGTTTCAAAGTAGATCGCATCCATTGTTACAGCGATTTCAGCATCAATCTCTGATCGATTTTTACTCTGCATTTCGCCAACGGTACTTACTACATGTTCACCATATAAGGGCCTATCTCTATGTGGATTATCGTCCGTTGCACTATTATATTGAAGCATCAGATCGTGCTAAGGCTATTTAAAAAATTGAGGCTGCTCGATATTCTATTTTTTTCGTCTGTGAAAGTAATGAAGCCTACAATCCATTATAAAATAATACTGTGATAATGGATAATCATCGTCAGACTTGATCGTCTTCACCATAAAGGTTTTAACGAAAATATAAAAGAGGAGATTGCAACGTTCCAGTAAAATTGGATGCGCTTTTTGAGGGGCTGAACTATCATCTTCATCAGTTAAAATGAACAACTCGAATTTCATTTCTGTTCTGTTTTGGCTATTGTTCTGTAAGCCACTTGACTCCCTTCGCTATAAAGAAAAATTCTCGCTTAAGACTTATTATATTCTCTTATATTCGTGTCTTCATAACTTTTAAGTTATGAAGACTCGAATTATGTACACGAATCATGATGAGCTCTTACTCAGCGGTTAGAACTGTTAGACGTCGAGAAGTAATGTTATTTGTTTTAATTAAGAAATGTTTAACGTTATTATATAGAATATATAATAATAGAATATAAATAGAATATAAATTATTTGATGGGTTTGTAATACTTGGTAATTTGTTCATTAGTCCAATTAAAATCCGAAAAGGGGGCTATATGTATATTACGGAAATTTTTAGCGTTTAACTAGTTAATCATTATATCTGTGTATCATGCCAGGGAACTGTGTGCATACAATATTAAATAAGCGACTGTATTTCACAGCGAGTACGATGCTAATGCACTGCTGTTCTTATATACAATAGACTTTTTGTGCTAGCCGTATTTATTATAATCAAAGCTTGCCGGTATGATCCATTCCTTTCTATTTAATATATTTCAGCAGCGATTGTTGTTGCAACCGTCCTTCGTAGAGGTCAAATCTTGATAGGACAGTGTCCATACAAAAAGTTTCATCTTCGTTTTAATGAAAATCTCTTCGATTTACTATATGTAGATTACTTAACGATTAGAAAAAAAGAAAAACTATACATAAAATTCTATTCGTCAAGATTACCTAGTATTCATTTGTCCTCCAGTAGCTTTTTTTCTCCTCTTTAATCATGCTGTCATTTGTTTTTTAGCTGGAATCACCGAAGTAGGTTGCCCGTAACGGTACAATTAGAAATCCCGAACAGTAGAACGTAGATATATACAAAATACAAGGATTGGAAACGCGCAAAACACGCTTTAAACTAATGAAGTGTAAAACATTATGCTTGTTTGTATTGAATTGTATTGGATTTTACGAAAGAACATCGGTTGTAGTCTCTTTTTAGAACGGATACGGCATTTATTATTAATTTTCTGTTTGCTTAGTATACATTGAACTAGTTATACTGTTTTTTGGGAGATTTTTGAATCGCTTATCGTTCGATTTATGTTAGCGGCGCAGGTTGGGTAATTAGGAGGCACAAGGGATGAAGGTTCGACATCGAAGACATATATTGTGTAACGTATGTTAGCTTAGTATTAAAGCATCGATTATTCGAGGGTATACAATGAAAGGTGACCACGTTCATATGCAAATCAAAGGCACCATCTATGTAAATAACTTGGTCTTGCTTTCGCATTTTTAACATTTTTTGGGCTTGGTCACTTTTCCTTGTATACCCTCGGTATGTTTTATTATAAATATTATATTAAAAATCAGTAAGAGCAGGTAGTGATTCTTAAAGTTACTCTAACAAATCAGAAGTGGAATAATAAATATTTAATATCAACATTTAAAGAATAAAGGAACAAGAAAAAACTACACCTTTAAGTGTGAGTATCTTATCTTACTTTGTCCTAGTTCGTTTGTGCACGTTCGTCCTAAGATATTTTTATTGTTGTATTGTTGTAAAAAGTCTCTATAAAAGACATAGTAATATATAAAAAACGATATCAACGATCATACAGCTCTAGTTTAGAATATAGGACGAAAGTCTTAAATTGTGTTACGATCTTCAACCTCGCGGAACCAGCGTCTTCAGGATCCTATCGACAATCGCGGGGGCCAATTTCGCGAGAATCATTGCCATATTCATCGTTGCATTGGCGAATCGTTTATAATTGAATTTCTTCGAGGCAGTCTAAGATTGAAGTACCTTTAGTACCTAACGTCTTACTCATGGTTGGTAAGGAAAAAAATACAGTAATTTACTAGATCAGCATCAAAACTGGTTTCCGAATAGTATAAATTACAAAATAGAAATGACACCGAACCTGGTGGCTTTGTTGATTTTGTCACCATCAGAAAAGGGAAACTGTTAAACAAGTAGCAGATAGATTGTACAAAGAAGTCAACATCACCTACACTAGTTTTGTTCTCCCTAGTATTATTCGAAATGAGTAGCTAAGAGTTAAAAAAAATCCCAAAAAGTCCCAAAATTATCCTGTACCACGGCTACGGAAATTAATAGATCTGAAACAATAAACGAAGCAGGTAGATATAGAAAACAGCTATTTGCAATTAATGCTGTTAGATAGTTAGATTGGATGCAATTAATCAAGTACAAGGTGATTTATATACACTCCGCCAAAAAACTATCGCATAAACTAAAAAAGGGCATTTATAAACCAAGATATTTTTATACGTTCACAAAAAGTTTGCCTCGTGTATGTGAACTATAAAAACACTAACAAAATCATGGAACATAGCTTTTTTACTTTTTTTCTAAAAGAACACATTTAGAAAAATGCATATGTGTAAGATTTGTTCAGTTGTTTATTGAAAGTCTTCCTATACGGACAAATTTTAATGTGCGAAGTCAGAGTTCTGTACCAACGCTTTTAAAACTAAAATGAGCAATTTAACTTCAGAACAAGTGGCTGCTATAGTTGCTTTAATCGAAGATGGACGATCTCAAGCATACGTTGCTAATTTGATGAACATCAATCAGTCAGGTGTTGCTAGAGCCGTAGCCAGATATAGGGAAACAGGCAATTACAGTAGAAGACCTGTACCAGGTCGTCCAAGATGTTCTACTCGTCAAGATGACCGCTATTTACTACTACAAGCATTACATCGAAGACATGTAACTGCGAGACAATTGCAGAACGACTTGGCTAGAGTCAGAAATACTCGTGTGAGTACTCAAACTATTCGGAATAGGTTACGACAGAGTGGATTAAGAGCTAGAGTAGCTGTAACAGCCCCTCGTTTCACTAGGAACCACCGAGTGGCTCGCTTAAGGTTTGCCAGAGAACATGTAAATTGGAACATTAATGACTGGGCCAATATACTCTTCACAGATGAGTCAAGATTTGGTCTTTACACCTCAGATAAGCGTATCTCAGTGTAAAGACGAGACGGTGAGTGCTATTCGCAGTGTAATATCAGACCTAGACCTAATTTCGCTGGTGGCTCTATTATGGTTTGGGGAGGCATCTGTTTAACAGGTCGTACAGAGTTAGTACCAGTAGACAGAGGTACACTGACTGCCCGCAGGTATATAACGGACATTTTAGAAGAACATGTAGTACCATATGCGCCAATTATAGGAAACGAATTCATGTTAATGCACGATAATGCACGACCGCATGTTGCAATAATCGTCCAGGAATACCTTAACGATGTTGGTATTCCAGTTTTAGATTGGCCTGCGGTAAGTCCGGACATGAACCCTATCGAGCACGTGTGGGACCTCCTTCACAGACGGCTACGAACCCAAAATGTTGCCCCAGCGGACCTGCATGGACTAGAAAATGCTCTCCGTGACGAGTGGGAGAATTTGGATCAGGCTTATATACGGAGGTTAATCGAATCTCTGCCAAACCGTATGCGAGCGGTCATAAGAGCCAGAGGTGGCAATACTCAGTATTAAAAGCTACTGTTATGACATTTTTCTTTCCAAAATTATAATTTCTTGTTTTAATAAAAATCTCAAGTATGAGTTCTTGTTTTTATTTGGCCTGTATTTTATTTAAACAATCATAGAAATTATATCTTAGAGCGCATTAAAGTATATTTACAACTTTATGCTACAAACAAAGATTATGCGATACTTTTATAATTCAAAACTAAATTATGCGATACTTTTTTGGCGGAGTGTATTTCTAACGGAACAGGTGGTTGAAGGAAGAGCTGATAGAATATGAAACACCTTGCCGAAAATAAACACTCAAGACTTAAAGGAACACTAGAATTTCGCCAAAAATATTGCTTTTCCCGGATTGAAGTCATTTCAGAGATCTGTTCCCAGTATGTTATTCAAAGTTTATGTATGTCTTTCTCTAAGTAGTCTGTAAGCAGCAATACAATACCTGCACGTATGTATGTAACGCGATGGTATGTGGGCGACGGACAAGTCTAAAGTTTTTATTCAACGACATTAACAGTAACTATGGTTGGTGGCATACATTGGAAGCAGAAAGAAACATTACTGAATTTTAAAACTAGATTACTGGCACCACAAAGCGAGCAAGCATAGAAAGGCTTTGCTGAATATTAAAATAGTGCGACGATACGAGCAGATGTTCGGGTAAACTCTTTGCAAATAAAGATGTTTCACTTTCACCCGATGTAATAACAGTAGCGAAAAATCCCAAAGGGTTAACGTTGTTATGGCACAGAAATGGCGGAAGAGACGTAGTATGGTAATGGTGGAAGGAAGTTTAAGAATTAAGGAGTTGGCAAATGGAAAACCAATACTGTAATAATGATAGAAAGGACTGTGGCGTAATATGGTAAACAACACAAAAATATCGGTAAATTCCGCGCCGTACAAGTTTAATTAATCAATCCAAGATGGCCGTTAGGAAGATATGAATAATCCACGTTCTCAATCGATGACCGAATGTGTGATATGGAGGTTGCCTATATTTTTGTATTGTTTACCAGTACAACAATATATCGTACCTATGGCGGTGACCTATTAGAGTTCGGTTAATGTGTAAAGACGGAACGTCTAACAAGTGATATCACCATGGGTAAAATAGAACTGTGAAAGATGCAAACATTTTAGGTTAGCGATCTCTTTGTTGTTGGTTTTGTGGTAAGAACCAAAGAGAAATAATAAAAGTATTTTCCTTTTTTTTGCGTTTTTTGCACGTTTTACAAATGCTTACATAGTTGTAATGATAGCCTTTTACAAAATTGAAGATTGCTTCATAATATCTACACATATTACTTAATTTGTGTTGGACTCTGTTATTTGAAGTCGTAAAGATTCTGTGTTTTATTAGGAGTCTTGAGGATTCTGTGTTTTGTTTCAAGTCTTGAGGGCTCTGTGTTGTGCACTTTATGCGTGCCACTTGTGTAGAGGCTATTGAATATTAGAAGTGGAAACTTTGAAATGTTCCATTGCGTAGATTGAGGCAACGACCTTATACGCGCTCCAGGAATGTACTTCTTGAGCGCATTAGTTTAGACGCAAGTCTTTTGCGCGTTTCACCGAGTGTGTTGTCTGTTTTTCGTTGAGTCCATTAGGCGTTGAAAGCTGCTACTTCGAGTTGCTCTATTGAATAAGTAAGGCGATGGATAGACAGATTCGGTAATCCTTCTGATAACGATCCTTCGTGTGTCTCGGAAGGTCCTTTTATAGAATTATGAATGGACATTTATCTGGAATGATATACGATACTGTTAGTGGTTTATTTTATTTTTAAGATGTAACCTACAAAGCTAAATAGTTCCGAGTCGTGCTTACTTCAGGATAGCCGAATATTAGAAGATCTTCGATTTTCTTATTCATATTTGAAAATAAAAAATAATCTCTTGAAACGAAATCTGGCGAACATGGTGGGTGCTGAAGCAATTCATATCTTAACTCATGGAATTTTCCCATGACAATAATATAAGTGTGCACGCATTCATTGTGTTAAGCATATAGCATTCTTATCTTCGCCAAATGCGGATGGTTCTCTTTCACATCATTGCTGAAACATTACAATAAGTTGGCACTAATAGTTTTAGCCTTCGCAAGGTAGTCAACGAATGCCGTGTAGAACCAAAACCGCCGTGGCTATGATTTTTTGCCGACAGATTGGATTTGGCTTCCTTTGGCGCCTGTTGATCACGAAAAACTCACTGTTTGGACTGCTCTTAATCTCGGGTGTGGTGTGACAATGAATGTTTCACCAATAGCTATGAATCGACGTGAAAACTAATTCGGATTGCGATTTAACATCGTCAAACATCCTTTTGAGGTTGACACACGTGTTTATAGCTGCGATAAATCGCTACAACCATTTTGCGGAAAGTTTTCTTATATCCAAATGTTAAGCATTCAGTCAATTGAGATGCCAATAACCTCACCAACCTCACGTATTTTCAATCTCTCATAGTTTACTAACACATCGTGAACTTTTTCAATTATTTATTATGTATGTGGACTACCTCGATGTTCTTCATCAACAATGCTTGTACGACCGCGCTTAAATTCAGCTATACAATGTTTTATGGCCGATAATCCCTGAACTTCTCCGAATTCCACTTTTACCTCTTCATTCACTTTAAATGGTTAACATTCAACGTATCTATTTTAAAACTTGATAGGACCCTTGTCAAATGTTACTTTCAAAAATAGATATGTCCCAATTCGAACAACGCAACCACTTGACGAAGCCAGGTAATTATCTAATTTTTATCGTATATCTACAGGGCATTGAGAAATTTCTCGAAATCTGTTGGAACTTTGCATATAAGACCTATATGATATAGGTTTACTTAGAGAAACCAAAATCATAATAATCTATAGGCCATTCCATTTACAATAACTAAGTAAGTAAAGTAAGTTCGCTGTTTGCCGATTACCCTGTATATACGAACATATTTCTGAAAGATAGTATATAACGTCTATTTTGTTATCGGATGATTTTAGCTTCGTGCTTAATAGGCGCAATTTACATGCAGGTAAATAAAAGGTGTAGTTGGAATGCGCGCGCTTTTAGTGAGCTTTCTTGAGACCTTATCGATCACTTCGTTTAACTTTGGCAGTAGAATTTTTATATTGCGATTTTTTACATTAAAAACGGACTCAACGTGGTTTTCTGCTACGAAGGTTTACGTGATATTTGTTGATATTAAGTTAATTTAACGATGAAAGAACATAAGAATATACAATGTTACAAATATTATTCTTTTCCCGTGTATAATAACACCATTGCATCCATACCAAATAAAATTCGTTTCGTAGTAGTATCGGATAGTAGACAGTATCGAATCTTAGGTCTTAAATACCTCTGCTTTCATAAAATTATGCCAATATTGTTAATTCAGCTCGCGTTCTCTCTTCTAATATTCTTGCTATTACTATTTTCTTCATATGATTCGTTAATTTTTATTAAAAAAGGTACAACACGTATTCCAGCTATAGCCAATATATTATATATTACAGGATAATTTGAATTTCAGATAAAAATGTTAATACTCGTATATGTAATTCAAAGTGTGCGTGAAACACGTGCACGCCAACGTACGTATTATGCATAAACAACCATGAGCAGATCTTTTATGCTAATGCGCTGTAGTGGAATATACAATGTCGTTGAAAAATAGAAGGACGCCAAACGTTTTTACATAATTACCAATATAAATCTCTGGTTTCTACAGAATAAGTGGCAATTACAAAGAACACGTATATTTTTAAGCATGGACGCCGAAATCTAGTTATCCAAATAACGCATCCAAAGACTTGTTTAAGTGCGTAGTCGAATGTCTGGCGCAAGCTAAACATTTGATAGTCTCGATGTAATTGCGACTAGAATCAGTTATCTACGTGTGCTGGTCGTTAATATACATGTGGAAAGTCGATCACGTAATACGACGAGACCAGACTAAGACCTTAAGCGGCTTCCGGTGGTAGTAATTTCTTAGCGTAAGACGACACTGTTCGATGTTGGAATTTTAATTTGATGTACATCACGAAAAAAGGCATTTACTGAGCAATTTCCTCGTTACATAAATCAGTAGATGGCTTGCAGCGGGACAGTTAGTACGACCGATTACAATAATTTCAATCGATGTTCTCACAAAGGCCTAATTTTAATTAGTTTGTTTAATATTTGACGCATACATACATTTTTAAAAGTATTAGGAAATTCTGCTAAATTATGGTTTGGAAAATTGAGTGTCGACTGATAGGCAAGAAAACTGATTGCAAAGTACTGAAATGAGAGAAGAGGAGCTGGAAAGTAAAAGAAACGACAGTCAAAATCTTGACACTTATGGTTAGTCAATGAACAGCTTATTCTTTTTTATCTATAGTAGAGGTTTCATCATTCTTTTCAGTACAATTTGTACTAAAAAACTTCTTCATCTTCCACCTTTTTAGTCTTTTATTGCCTTCTTAACTGAGCTTTTTCGTACGGTTACTTGGTCCTGAAGTTTTATTATAGAAGCAAACGGCAACTAAAATCTCGAGCATTCGACGGCTGTCATGGTAAAACTGGAATCATTGAAAGGTTTCCAATGGTTATGTAAACCATGCTAAATTTACTCCTTTTGATATCCATATCAGAGGAGTGGCGAGAATGGGAGCATATAGATAGACAATTTCTGGTAACTGGAGGATTCACAGAAGCGCGATAAATCAAAAATTCGGATCTAGAATACAGACGAGTCAAGAACGTGTATTAGCTGTGTAAAGAGATATATATATATATATATACGTCACTTGAGTAATATATCGCGGTATTTCAAACAGAAGTATATGCTGCACGAGCCTATGCTTGAACGAGCCTACGTTGACAACCTCAAGGGGGAATGATATGTACTCTTTCTGCTAGTCGGGCAGTTTAAAGATATTAGCATTTTATTATGTAGCTCCAGTACTAGGATCGGAAAGCATGTTAAAGTCTTTCTAAACGCAACAAGATTATTTTAGCGTGAGTGTCAGGGCACAAGAGTACAGTGTGGAATGAAACTGCAGGCCAGCTACCGAAAGAAGGTTCTAAAATGAAGTAAAGCTTAGATATAATCAATAGTACAAAATATGGTGCAATTAGGTGCAATTATTAAATGGATTATAAAACAATGTTATTGATTCTGGAGGCTGTAGCTGGACAGACTCAACAAACAGACGTAATAAGACATACCTGTTAAATAGGAGATGGTGTTTCAGAGATTTTCTGCATAGAACGGGACTCTATAAAGGCAACCTTTGTAATGAAGAGAGGAAACTACCTTTCATTTTATTTTCGAATACACGACGAACGAGAGCAGATTTATACCTCGTAACTGATCGACCATACTGCATAAGATATACTTCATAAGCGATTAAAACTAATCAAGGAAGGTTATCTATTTAATATTTAAACCAAATTAAGATTCGTACATTGGGCCAGTTGCACAGGAAAGTTAAGGATGTAAAAGACTCTGGCCTTCATATAATTCATCAAATACTCAATTGGGTTTTCTAGCAATTTCTCTCAACATATGTTCAAGATATTAGAGTGGTTGCTGATACATGAAAATAGACAAACATTGAAAACTTAATTACTAGGTGAAAATTATATGGAAATACATTTGGCAAGGTCGCAATATATTTTACATCGCAATTTGTCTTTAAGAAATATTTTAATGCTATAATTGGTAAAACGTTGTGACCCTTCTTACGCGTATACAATGTGAAAATATTCGAAGTCAAAATAT
This sequence comes from Oryctes rhinoceros, assembly GCA_020654165.1. Classification (NCBI taxonomy): domain Eukaryota; kingdom Metazoa; phylum Arthropoda; class Insecta; order Coleoptera; family Scarabaeidae; genus Oryctes; species Oryctes rhinoceros. The sequence goes on from JAIOKQ010000543.1 coordinate 31,175, forward strand.
ACTAAATTAGCGAATTTGACATTTATAATAATAGAAATTTTGTAAGATATTTCTTAATAAAGCGGAAAGGTTATGGCATGGCTTCCTACATCACGTTTTCTACGCATTGAAGGTTTCAATCATACAAAGAGAAAAACGAATACAAAAAGATTTTTTACTTTATTTGAAGAAAAATTAAATCATTTCTGAATGTTGAGAAGAAAACAGATGAATAAAACACAATAACAAGGAAAGTTCTTCAGGTGGGGTCAGATACTCATCCGAAAATTAATTATTAATTTTTGCGATAACCTTCTTGAACGGTAAGAGTTAATCATATTTAAATGTACGGTTTTTTCACAGAAAGATAGTTAATATAATAATAGTTAATATAATGCATTTCGTAACGCTCTATTGCTTCTTTTTTCGCAAAAACTTTGAAGTCATGCGTTTATAAGTAACATTTCAAGCATAAGTAAGATGTTTTTATATTATAACAAAATCCGTTGCCTAGAAAGTTTTAAATCCATGCACAATCATCCACAATATCTCTCTTCAATTCTTAAAGAAAAAGTATAAAACTTCGTTTTTTTTCCCAAATGTCAATTTTAATGGCTTTGGCTTTTTGGCTTCCCACGCGAAAATTAATACGTTCTAAGAGCTTCTGCAAATTAATATACAGTGTGTACCCGGATCGACTTTAAAAGAGGAAAAAAAAAACTCTTATTTTTCTCTGGAAATTTTCATAATTCATTTATGAAAATATGAATTTTCCGAAACTCTGTAGGCCATTTTTAAACAAAAATTCAGACGTTTGGCTTCATCACCATTTCCTAAAGTTTACCTAAATTGCGGTTTAAATAGTAAAATTTCGGTCTCCTTGAAGATTCCTTGTGAATTAGATTTACTTATCCCAGTTTGTATTGCCCTCATTCTTAAAGACAACCTTGGAAATTCTCTTGCGGAATGAACGTCTTCATTGAACAACTTCTTTGAATTTTTAATGTTTAAAACCGAGCCTCCTTTAAGGAATTTGGTCACCAAGTTTTTGCACCGAAATCTGTAATAGCAACTTCCAGCTATTTTTGGTTGAATTTTCTGAGAACACTCGGTAGCACTCTCTAGGTAATTTAATTTGCGGTTCTGCTAAATTAATAAGCAAGGCAAACCAGCAAGAGTGAAATTTTCTGAGGAATCAAAAAAATATTTTTCTCTTTTAAAGTCGATCCGGGGACATACTGTATAATATTCCACAAATAAAATGCATACTACTTCATTACTGCTATTCCTAATTTTCATGTGCAATAATAAACTCTAAAAATATTGTTTTTGTGCTTGGTTCTACTTCAAATAATAAATCAAGTATTATTTTATTTGCAAGAGTAGATAAAGTAACACTTTAACAGCAGGAGAAGAAAAAAACCTTAATTTTCGTATAAAATAAACACATTCCCACAATACTACTGGGGCTTCGAAGTGGTTTGCAACTGTTTGTTCCTTGTAAATTAACAATTTCCATTCGTCGATAAAATTTGGTTTTATTGTCTTGAATTAAAAACTTTTTCCTTTAAATACTAGAAGCTGTAGAAATTGGAAATTTTTCTTTTTGAAGTTAAACCATATTGGTCATACTATAGGAAATTGGCTGTTGTCACTATAAAGTGTGAAAATAACATTTAAAGTTGTAGATTTTAGCATTTTCAAATCAGAGTCATCCATATATATTAGATAAAATTACATTATGGAACATGCAATATATATTTTCAAAAATCAAAACTACCATACTCTCAATTAAGTTATTTTTACTATAACAATAGCATTAAAACTGTTAAATTACCCTTCTGTAGAGTAATATTATTTTCTGTATACTTAATTCTATATTTACATGGCATTTAGTTATATGTATATGTCGCTGTATATGGAGTTCATCCTATATACTATGTATATAAAGGCAAAATTGGCATCATTTACGGTCCGCAGCACCTTTCTCTGCGAAATAGCTGGTACATTTGCAACAGATACTTTGTGTCATAATAAATTTTCAAGCAGGCGGTCTTCGAATACTTACCTTGCCTACATTTTTCGACGTGACGTTAGAATTTCCCGTTTACCAACATTTTTCTCGTTCGTCATCTATTGAATAGATATATACGCGTGTATCACAAGAATTTACTTTCTCAGAAGTATATCTTTCGTAACCATTACCGAGAGGCTACCAGCCCTACCTTGGAGCAACAGATAAGCCCGGTATTAGACGTTCCACAATTGAAGGAGTTTGAACGAAAAATATGTAAGTGTAATTTTTTTAAATGTTGAGATAAGTGCCTGTTTTTGAAGAGAAGATCTAACTACTACTACTCTACTTGTATTTTTTTGATTTTTAACTGCTATATTTTTTTGACAAAAGTTGTAAATCTTTGTAAATCAATGAATTATACTCGTGAATGTTTTCGAGCATATGATATGAACAAGAGGCACTTTATTCTCTTCAGAATTCAAATTTATTAATAGGTTATCCAAGAAAATCAAAGAACAGTAGTTTCAGTTTAAGACAGCTATCGCACGGGGATTGTAACGGGGCACGGGGT